>JAJPUD010005883.1:95885-142645 GCA_023553655.1 Myrmecobius fasciatus
CTGAACTACAGTGGTATCCTTTCATAAGACAGGCCTCAAGGGAAAAGGAAAGGTTAAGGTGGGAAAGAAGAGGGGAGGAAAAGGGCTAGAACCCTTGAGATGAAGAGATAAGTAGAATAATAAATGATATAAGGATTCAGCAGATGCACTAATGCATCTGGGCCTAAGAAATATATAATGCTCTTCTGATACTTATATTTCAGGAAAAAAATAGGTTCTAGTTTTACTTTGGCATTCACTGGCTATATTACCTGGGGGGGGGGAGAAATTATTATTACTATTATTTGCTTGTTTTGCTGAGGCTTTGGGGTTAAGTGACTTGCCCAAGGTCACACAGCTAGGGAACCTTAAGTGTCTGAGACCAGATTTGAACCCAGGTCCTCCTGACTTCAGGGCTGGTGCTCTATCCACTGCACCATCTAGCTGCCCATGGGGGGAGGGATTATTTTAGCCTTAGTTTCCTCATCTATATATAACAAGGTTCTTTCTGGACATATCCAGTTGGTCTAAAATGAAAACATCTTAAATTCTCTTTGGGAGATATCCAAATTGCCTAACATGGAAGCTTCTGAGTCCTGTCCCACCTGGATAGGAATAGCCTTCCTTGATTGGCTATTTGCCTCTTTAAAACTGGTGAAACTGAGCCACTCTTTTTTTCTGCCTCTCTTTTCTGCCCATCTTTTCAGCAATGCTTATGCACTGAGTCCAGAGGGATTGCTTTAACAGGTAGAGGGATTAGGAATCTGGAACCAAACTCAGAATAGACAACCCTATAAAAAATAAAATAGACAATGTGCATTAAGTGTTTCTGATTAAAGTCAGGTACCCAAAATCAAATAGGAGTTGATACAACTTCATAATATTAAGAGTCATTACTGGAAAAATAAGTGTCAAATAGATTCCAAAAGAAAAATCACAAATGATTAACAAACATCTAAAAAGCTGTCCACCATCACTAACAATCAGAAAATGCAAAATAAAACAATTCTGTGGCATAACCTCCTACCCACCAAATTAACAAAGATGGGGAAAGTTAGTACTGAAGTTGTTACAGGAAGGTAAAAATGCTAATTAACTGTTGATGGAGCAGTGAATTGATTTCAAACCATTATGCAAGAAAAGTTAACAAATTGTTTAACCCAGAAATCCCATTACTAGAATTTTAACCCTAAAAAAGTATAATAGAATAAATAATCCATGTTTTAAATATATGTACATATATATATTTTTTTAAATTAGCATTTTGTATGACACAAATATGGAAATAAGCTAACTGCCCAATGCTAAGGGATTAATTAAACAAACTATGTGTTATGGATGTAATAACATATTATTAAATTGTGAGAAGTGACCAATGTGAAGAATTCAGAAAAAATCAAGGATGCAAAGGGAAGAAAGTAGAGTCAAAGGAATTAGGTTGACAAGCAAAACACAATGTAAATAAAAATAACACTAAGAGTCAACAAAACATTATTTTTAAGCTATCAAAAGTTTAAAACTGACTTTTTGGACACTATCAAAATGCACATTTTTTGTCATAAGTAAACTACCAAAGTGGAAAAGTATTTATTAGTTGTCATCAGGCAACTGAACAGTTTCACTTAATTGATCTTAGAAAATGGGCGGAGGGAACATGTTTACTGGGGTTATCAGTGATGAGAAGATCGTTCTTGTGTACTTCTTTGGTTTTTCTGCTTCTTAATCTGCTATAGTTATTGCCTAGTTTGTCCTGTGATCCTATCCTATTCCACTAATCCAGTACTCAAATATTTTTAGCCAGTACCAATTGTTTTTTTTTTATTAAAAGCTTTGTATTTACAAAACATATGAGTGATTTTTCTACATTGACCTTTGCAAAAACTTTTTTTTTGTTCCAAGCTTTTCCTCTCCTACCCCCTATCCCCCACCCCTAGATGACAGGTAATCTAATACATGCTAAATAGGATAAATTATATGACAAATCCAATATATGTATACATATCTATACAGTTATCTTACTGCACAAGAAACATCAGATCTAGAAAGAGAGAAGAAAAAAAAACAACCTAAGAAGGAAAACAAAATGCATGGAAATATTCACAGAAAGCGTTAAAATGCTGTGTTGTGGTTCACACTCAGTTCCCTCAGGCCTCTCTCTGGATGTATATGACTATCTTCATCGCTGAACAATAGGAACTGGTTTGAATCACATCATTGTTGAAGAGAACCATGTCCATCAGAATTTATCATCATATAGTCTTGTTGCTGTGTATAATGTTTTCTTGGTTCTGCTGATTTCACTCAGCATCAGTTCATGCAAGTCTCTCCAGGCCTCTCTGAAATCCTCCTGTTGGTCGTTTCTTACAGAACAATAATATTCCATGACATTCATATACCATAATTTATTCAGCCATTCTCCAATTGATGGGCATCCTTTCAGTTTCCAGTTTCTTGCCACTACAAAAAGGGCTGCCACAAACATTTTTGCACATGTGGGTCCCTTTCCCTCCTTTAAGATCTCTTTGGGATATAGGCCCAGTAGAAACACTGCTGAGTCAAATGGTATGCACAGTTTGATAACTCTTTGAGCATAGTTCCAGATTGCTCTCCAGAATGGTTGGATCTGTTCACAGTTCCACTAACAATGTATCAGTGTCCCAGTTTTCCCACATCCCCTCCAACATTCGTCATTATCTTTTCCTGTCATCTTAGCCAATCTGACATGTGTGTAATGGTATCTCAGAGTTGTCTTAATTTGCATTTCTCTGATCAATAGTGATTTGGAGCACCTTTTCATGTGACTAGAAATAGTTTCAATTTCTGTAATTTTCTTGAAGAGATCTCATTTTTCCCATTTTGTTTTCTTCTATTTCTTTGAATTACTCTTTTAAGAAAGCTTTTTTATATCCTTGCTCATCTCTGGAATTCTGCATTCAGTTATGCATCTTTCCCTTTCTGCTTTTCCTTTTGCTTTCCTTCTTTTTTCAGCTATTTGTAAAGTTTTATCAGACAGTCATTTTACTTTCTTGCTCTGCTTTTTCTTTGAAATGTTCTTTTTGTTGCTGTCTGCTATATAATATTGCTTAGCTCTGTCCATAGTTCTTCAGATGCTCAAACAGATCTAATCCCTTAAATCTATTATGACTTCTTCTACATATTCACAAGAATTATTATTTAGATCACACTTATATGGTCTGATGTGAGACAAGATTCAAGTCTGAATCTTGAAATAAGAAACTCATATTCTTAGCCACAGTTAGGTTCAGGTCTTGTTTTTTAACTAACTATATAGGGTTTCTCCACCTTTGGCTACAAAGTATATAATCTATTTGATTTTCATTATTGACCATCTGATATTGTCCATGTGTAGAGTTGCCTTTTGGGCTGTTGAAATGGAGTGTTTGCTATAACCAACTACTTCTCTTGACAAAACTCTATTAGTCTCTGCACTGCTCCATCTTGTCCTCCAAGTTCAAATTTGTGTGTTATTCCTATTACCGTTTGATTTCCTAGAGGTAGTCTAACTCTATGATGAATATAGCATCTTCTTTTGGTATTATCTCTAGTTATTGCAGATCTTCACAGAATTTATCAACTTTGGCCTCTTTAACATCAGAGGTTGAAGCATAGACTTGCATTACTGTGATAATGGATGGTTTGCCTTTTTAAATATATATTTTCTCCACTATAATGTATCCTGAAAAGGACATAAAGGATGATTGGTATAAACAGCCACTACAAAGAGATTTACTCTTATATTAGGAATATAAGATTCAGAGCTAGAAGAAACTTCAGAGATATTCTTACCAAATCCCTTCTTTTATTTCACAGAGAAAATAAAAATTTCTCAAAGGCAAGTGGCTTAGCCAAGATTACCAAAGTGACAAGACAGGAATTCCAAAACAGGTTTTCAATCTACGTATCCTATAGGGAAAGTTGTGATGTGGAAGGGATAACTGTATACTTCTGTAGATTTCTTGCCATGGGAAACTAGAGGTGTACATAGTATGGGAAGGGGTGATCATCAAAAATATAATTCTATGCCATATTCAGGCTTTGTACAAGCCAGATGTAGAAGAAAAGTTTGGACTGTATTTAGCCTAATACATATAAACCACATAAGTTTAAACCAGAAGAGTCAGTGCTCCCAGTTCTGCCCATGGGAACCAGAGTGGAATTTGAAATGAGGCAAACTTAGACTTGATATCTGGGAAAACTTCCTAACAATTAGAGCTGTCTCAAAGTGAACTGAGTCCTTTGCTGGCCCTCCCTCCAGGGAAGAGAAATGAGCAAACTGCAAACTCTGTCCTCAGAATTATAGAATATTTGAGTGGAACTAGGGGAGGAAAGGTTATAATTATATGCTGATATAGTCACTGTGCAGTTTCTGAATATTATATGGTGCATTCATTAAAATTCTCAAGGAGAGCTGTTACTGGAAATTCTTCTATCTGGGTCAATTCATTTGAGAGATGAATAAATGGCACCAAGGACAGATAGCCCAAGTCATTGATATAGTTGCTCAGGGAGAACAGACAGCACATCAGACAGCAAATCCAAACCACAAATCTTGCAGCAAATCTAAGGACTCTTGTAGATTTCCCCAAACCTTGGAAAGAAAAATAGGGACAATGTGAGTAGAAAAAGCAAACCTCAGGAGAAGGATCCTGTAGCACTGAGAGAGTCACCAATTAGTGAGATCTGTGGAGGGGCTTAAAGACTGATATGGAGTAGAAGCACCCCACCAGTCATGGAATCAAGTCACCCTGCTTTAGTTATATCTCTGCTTTCAAGAATAAATAAGAGCCCTAAAAGTATAATATATTAATGGCATATTGAAGGATTAGGATATCACCAAAAGGGAATTTGAAAAGAAAATTGAAATTCAGAGGTCTCTTTTCAAATCAGCAAAGCTATCAAGGAAAAAGAAAATATTCTGGACATTACCATTGAGAGAAGGATAGACAAATAAAAGGACACTGCTTGATATAGGAGGATGCATTGCAAAAACAAGTATCATTGACCAAAGGGTAAGGGATCTCTCAGTCAGTTTAAAATAAGTGTAGATACCCTATAATTTAGGAGTCTTCTGAAAATGTTGGCCTGCATAGTCTCTGAATTCACTTCCAGATTTAAAACCAATGCTTCTATGATTTTGGAAAAAAGGGAAGTAAGTCAAATTAAATACAGAACAAATCTCAAAGCTATAAAGATGACATCCAAATTTTGCTTCTGACATGTACTGATTATGTGAATACTGGGCAAATCATTTCTTATTCTCTGTGAATACTAAAAACTAAAAGTATTATGTGAGAGAGAGAGAGAGAGAGAGAGAGAGAGAGAGAGAGAGAGAGAGAGAGAGAGATGGATAGATGGGTAGATAGACTATATATATATATATATATATATGTATATAAAATACTATAAGTTGCAAAGAAGTTTTGACCTACATTGGTAGAAAGATTACTAATGAAATCAAGTTCCTGTTCCTATGATTGTGTAATATTCTTACTTATCATATTTTATTTTGCATGTATTTATATGTGTACAATCCATGCTAGAATGTAACCTTCTGAGTTATGCCCAGAATGCTTTGTTTCTGTATCACCAGGTATCTAGCCCAGTACCTGAAATAAGTGTTAAGTGCTGTTTGATTGGTTTATTCATTAATTGAAGGGAATATTTATGGCCAAAGGAGAAAATCAGAACTTAGATGAAACATTTGTCCCAATCATAAAACATATGTAGAAAAAGTGATAACAAGGGATGTGCGGAAGAGTCAGTTGTTAAATTTTCAGTGTAAACATTTAGGCCTTAGAAATCAGCATGTGCTACAAATGAGGTAATTGATCTATTTGTTTGTTGATTGTCTAGATTTAAGAAAGTGATGGAAAACTGTTATCAAGGCAGAGTAAATATTAAAGGGTCTTGCTTTTTCAGAGAATCAGTTATTAAACGTTTTTACCAACACACACCTTTGAACAGTTGTTTTTGGCAATGAGAAAGAGAATGAATGTAAGTGAAATAAGTGGGCATAGAACATATCCTCCTATACAGTGACATCAAGAAAGAAAGATATGGACATGAATTGACTATATGAGTGTAGTTAAAGGAATTACAACATAAAAGTCTTATGTGAAATAAAAAAAATGGAATCCAGAGAATTCAAGAATAAATGAAGTATTCAACAAGGAAGAAATATTCACACGAGGAAAAGGTTCGTGCCTGAACTCAGAAATCCATGATAAGTGAAAGACCTATCCTCTGATTCATGTCAGTGATAACAATTATCTACTTTGAGAAAGTTGTGTAAAATAAAGCCTAATACATACACCAAACGAAGACTTTTAAGATTAAAATAACAAAGAAGCTATATGTATGGTCTGAGCATTCAAATAGAGAGAAAAATGGCATATGAGGGTGGATATAGTTCCAGAATTGACATCAGAGTTTCCATTACTAGCACTGACATTTGTTCTCTGTCTAATCTTGGACAAGTCACTCTCAGCCTCAGTTTTCTTATCTGTAAAATTAGAGATTAGATTTGGATCTGTAAAACATTATAATAGATTGTGTTAAATATTTTGATAATTGCATTTTAATATAATCGCTTTCCTTTATATTTCTATATATTCTATTTTATGCAAATAAAAGCATTCATCTGAGAAGGGGGTTCATGGTATTCACCAGATTGCCAGAGGTCCACAAAAAACACAAAAAAGGTTAAGAATTCCTAAATAGAGGTATCCAAAAATGTAAGGGACCTATTTTAGGAGATTATGAGATCCCCTTTACTAGAGGTCTCCAAACACAGGCTGGATAACCATTTGTTGGGAAAATAGTGAAGAAATTTCACTTCAGGTATGGCTTATTATTGAGGGACTGAAGGTTGATGAGATCTGTGAGAAGGTCTGCAGTTCTCCCCTGGTAGAATAAGGATCAAAAGCAAAACCCCAACTTTGGCTAATGGCTAATTTCACCATAATCAGAACAGAAGTAGCAGAAAGACTAACTCAATGATGAACCAGATTAGCCAAAGTGAATATATTGTATCTTTATTGTCAAGGGCCATCATTGGTCCCAGTAGAAAATGTAATGCCAAGGCTATATCTATGGTTGGTGTTGCCAAGATTAAATGGATCATAGGATTCCAGATTTAGATTTAGAAACCACCCTAGAATTCATCTAGCCATATTCCCTAAATTTAGAATCAATCAACCAATTGAATTCATAATTTAACCAATTAATCAATTTAAACTCCAGTTAATCAACAAAAAAAATGATTCTTTCCATCAAGTTCTTGGATACAGCATCAAATACGTCTTAATAGATTATCACTCTCCTAGTAGCAGGGTCTTATTCATATACTCAACCTTCTAACAAAAGTGTTATATCCCATTTTGTCTATTTGAAGGATGAAGAATAGAAACAATAATAATGTGAATTAATTCTATATATGATTTAAGGAAAATGTAAAAAAAAATAAAAATAAAAAAAAAAACTCCTCCAACCTGCAGGTAAATTTTCATTCTATGACAATTAGATTATTAGAAGAGTGTTGATTGGGGCAACTATATAGTATAGTGGATAGAACACCCCTTTTGACAGTGGGGAGTCATTATGATATTCATCTGAAGTCTTGTAGTCAATAAATAATGTATTGGGGGAAGGAGGTGTTAATAAAGAAATCTTGCCTATATTCCATAAGGTTAGAAAAAAGAATGCCCCTGGTAAGGAGAAAGAAGAGAGAAGAGTGAAAATTGGGAAAGCACTAGATTCTTAATAAAAGAATTTTTGTGTGAAACCTGTCTCTATTTATTAGCCATGTGACTTTGGCCAAGTCATTGAAATGTTCAGTAACTAAGTTTCCTCATCTGTAAAGTAAGGAGATTGGACTAGATGGACCCTTCCAGCTCTAAATCTATGGTCTTGTAATCAAATGAATGAGTTTCTAGTATGTTCTTCCCTTTCCAAAAATTTGGATAGGTTGAAAATGAAGGATATGCTCAAAAGCTACACATTCATATTCAACCATGTAAAAAATATTCTACCTGGGCAGAGTTCTACCTTTGTTCTAAACACTATGCACCTAGTTGATTGGTTAATTCTTTTAGCAGACCTACTAACAAAAAATGTTTGTCTTATTTTGCTTGGGACCATTTATAAGAATCAATGTGTAATACCAGACTTCCATAAAAATTAATGATGTTTTCCAAAAAAAAACAACAACAACAACAACAAAACTCTACTTAATCACTTACATATAGACACTAAATACTTATCATTTACAAAAGTGAGAAATATATTACTTGATAATGATAGATTCTCTCTAGCCTTTATATTTTTTATTTATAAACCTCTACTCAACCTCCATTATACAAGCCAAATTGGTCCTTGGTTTGCAGATATGAGAATTCAATACACAAAAATGGGACACCCAGCTACACAGATAAGAGGATCCAAATTTAATCTGTAAGTGTTTATTTCCATTGATGGCCCATAAATCCTTTCTAATCTATGATACCTTTCCTTTACCTCCATGCCCCATATAACTTTGAATGATAATACATCATTCACTGTATTCATCTTATATTTCAGGTATGCCAGTAAACCAGTTATCAGAAAAACACACTCATCACCATTATTTGTAAGTGATAACAAATAAAAGGCCCCAGATGCATTGTAAAACTGATCTGTAAACCACAGAGCTTCCTTACTGGGAGGATGAAAGCAAAGTGTTCTGTAACCTCACTGCCACCTAGAGCAGCCTGAGGATACTGAAATGTGGCAGAGGAAATTTATTATCTTGATCGTGTTATTTTTCTCAATCCAAATGGCCAAAATCCAGCAGGAAAAATATGTTATGCATGACATTGCATAAACTATCCGAAAGCTAGTCTGTTTTATTTTATGCCTTCTTTGTGCTGTTAATATATTTTTGCTAAATATTATGCAGCAATTGTATTCTTTCCTTTCTAAGCATCTTTTAAACTATGAAGAAATAATACTATTAGCAATAGCAGTCTGCTTGCCTTTGAATTAATTTTATGAACTCCTTTTTAAACTATATATCAAACTAATATAATTATTATATCCATACATTTGAAACACTGTAATTAAATCTGAGCAGCTGTTTTCATGATACACTGTTGTTCTTGTTTTTTCCTTCTGGTATGTAACTTTTCATCCTGAAACAAATTTCAGACACTCTCTGTGCTATTCTGGTTATATTAGTGCTGTCCTATATAATCTAGCAAAGAGATTTCTCCAGCTGTAAAATGCCCTCTTTACCAATTACATCAAGAAATCGTTTCAATATGCGATCACCTTCAAGAAAAATGACCATAAGTTTTCTCTATTTACATGACAGTTTATGTAGGATTGGTTATTTTCCCCCTACGTGGTTGGCAAGTTTTCTATTTGGAGATGGAAAGGGATATGAAATTCTTTGTCTCTAACATCTGCAATTGACTCTGCTGCAAGTGCCTAAAAATCAAAGTATTAGCAGGACTAAGTGAGGGAAGTCCCCAACTCTGGAAAGAAAGTCTCATTTTCTTGAAGTCCTAAAAGCTAGTTAAGCTTTTATTCTATAGTTTATTGTCACCAAGCTTAGAACATTAATATAAATACTCAAAAGATAGAAAGCCTTAAGTCTATATTTCCTTTCGGAATATCTGATTCCAGGCCCTTCGATCCTTTAATGTGGAAGCTGACAGATCCTGTGTAATTCTAATTACAGTTCCTCAGTATTTGAATTTTTTCTTTCTAGCTGCTTGCAATATCCTTTCCTTGGTGCGATAGTCCTGAAATTTGGCCACGATATTCCTTGGGGTTTTAATTTTGGGGTCTCTTTCAGGAGGTGATCGGTGGATTCTTTCAATGCCAATTTTGCCTTCTGATTCTAAAATATCAGGACAATTCTCTTTCATGATTTCCTGGAAGATAGCATCAAGGTTCTTTTTTTCATCATGGCTTTCAGGGAGTCTGATAATCCTTAGATTGTCTCTCCTGGATCTGTTTTCCAAGTCAGTTGTTTTTCCTAGGAGATATTTCGTATTTTCTTCTATTTTTTTCATTTTTTTGTTTTTGTTTGACTGATTCTTGAAGTCTTATTGAGTCATTTACTTCTATTTGTTCAATTTTAATTTTTAAGGTATTATTTCCTTCAGTTATCTTTTTTAGCTCCTTTTGTAGCTGGCCAATTGAATTTCTTGATTCAATGCATTCTTTTTCCATTTTGCCAATTTTATTATTCAGTGAATTGTTGTCTTTTTCCAATTCACCAATTTTGTTTTTCAGTGATTTGTTGTCTTTTCCCAATTCGCCATTTTTATTTTGCAGTGAATTGGTGATTTTTTCCAATTCACCATTTTTATTTTCCAGTGAATTGGTGATTTTTTCCAATTCACCAATTTTGTTTTTCAGTGAATTGTTTTCTTTTTCCAATTCACCAGTCCTATTTTCCAGTTTTTGATATCTCTGTTGCCCTGATCTCAATTTATTTCCCCATTCTTCTTCTAGCTCTCTTTTGAGATTCTTTATGCAATCTTCCAGGTAAGCCTTCTGAAAGGGAGACCAGCTTAAGTCCCCCTTTTTGGCTTCATCTGGGATTGTTTTCAGAATCTCAGGATCTGGGGAGTTCTCTACTTTCTCCCCGTAAAAGCTGTCTATGGTGAGAGTTCTCTTCTGCTTCTTACTCATGGTTTTCAGTTGAGATATCAGTCACCAGCAGGGAATACTGACTCAGTTTCTATTTGCCCTGGGGCAGTTTGCTGAGTTGACTTCCGGTCTGAGGCTGGTCAGGCTAGATCTGCACTAGGACCACGTTTTCAGCTGCTCTCAGTCCACTCTTTACCAAAGGGAGACCTGCCAAAGCACCTGCCCGCAAGCAGAGCAAAGTGGCCCAGACATCTGCCAAGGGCTTCCTGGCAGCCTAAAATCCGCCTCTGTCGCAGCCCAACTTCTGCCCTGAGCGCACTGGCATCTGATTGCGGCCAGCAGCCAATTCCCCTGAGACTAACCTGCGGAGTTTTTTTCAGAGTAGATTGTTGATAGAAGTGCGTTGTAGTTCAAGTGTTTGGTGGAGCCCTCACTCCCGAACCAGTTCGGAGGCTCAATTTGTCTGGGTCTGAGGGAAGGTCTCAGGAGCTCACAGAGAACGCTGTCTGCAGTTCGCCATCTTGGCTCGGCCCCCTTACGTGTATATTTCTTTCTAACTCTCTCTTTGTCTTTCTGTGCCAATCCTTCTTCCAATCTATCTTCCTTTCTTTTTCTGCCTTTTTCTCTCTGTTGTGCTCTCTTTTTCACTCTTCTGTTCATCTGTCTCTTTTGTTTCTCTGTATCGCTGCTTCTCTGTCTTTCTATTCCTCTCTCTCAATTTTTCTCTCTATTTCTGTATTCATGTTTCTGTCTCTATTTGTGTGTAGTTCTCACACACACATCAAATAGATAACTGCAGGTTGCAGGTGGACAAATTATGATGAATACTTTTTAAAATTAAAGCTGTTTATTTACAATACATATGCATGGATAATTTTTCAACATTGACCCCTGCAAAACTTTCTGCTCCAAATATTTCTCTCCTTCCCCCCATCCCTTCCCTTAGATGGCAGGTAGTCCAATACATGTTAAATATGTTAAAATATATGAAAAATTCAATATACGTATACAAATTTATACAGTTATCTTGCTGCACAAGAAAAATTGGATCAAGTAAGGAAAAAATTGAGAAGGAAAACAAAATGCAAGCAAATATCAACAGAAAGCATGAAAATGGTATGTTGTGGTCCACACTCAGTTCCCACACGCCTCTGTCTGGGTATATATGACTTTCTTCATCACTAAACAATTGGAACTGGTTTGAATCAATGATGAATACTTAATATATATTTTTGAGCATCATTAATAATAGCAATAGCTAATATTTATACAATACCTAATATGTTCCCAGTGTTTTGCAATTATTATCTCATTTGATGCTCCCCAAAACCCCAGCACTGGTGCTATTGTTACCCATTTTACAGAAAAGAAAACTGAGATAAACTGAGGTTAAAATGACTCAACCAAGATCACACAGCTAGTGTCAAATTCAACTGAATTTGAAATCAGGTCTTCCTGACTTGCAATCCAAAGCACTATCCATTAATCCACCTTGTGGTTCAGTCATTCAGTCCATCTCTTCATAATCTCATATGGAGTTTTCTTGGCAAGTAGTGGTTTGCAATTTTCTTCTTCAGTTGATTACGGCACATAGGTAAGTGGTTTGAGCAGGATCACATAGTTAGTCAATATCTGAGGCCATATTTGAACTCAGGCCTTCCTCACTCCAGGCCCAGTGCTTTACCCACTAAGCCCCCTAGCTGTCCCCATTATTTTCTTTATCCTCATTATACTATAGCTGGATTCTGAAAAATCCAGTTTTTATATGAGTAGTCATTAAGGAACAAGATTCCTATTTCACATGAGTATCATGGCTGTGATCAAGTGCATTAGAAAAGACACTTTCAGTCTTAAAAACCAAAGGTCTGATTTTGAACTCAGTACTCACATATCTACCTGTCTCCACCAGGATCTTCATAACCAGAAGTACCAAATGTACAACAAAAAAAAGATTGGGGCTTTAGAAAAATAGAATTAAAGCTCCTGTTGATAACTTCTTTTTTGATTGTTATTCAATAAAGTACTAGTTTTTAAAATGTTTTGTCCATTCTATTAAGAAACTAACCTTTCATCTGATTTGTTTATTTTTTTTTCCTTTTTGCTCTTTTAATGTATTAAACCATGCAAACAAGGACCCCTGGGCCTTGGCAGCATATTATTGCTGTGTACCCATTTCACGTATGAACCAGGCAATACAGGAAGACCTGAGAAAAGAGCATTGCTCAGGACATCTTCATCAATACAAAGGGACTTTTGGTGGTCCATATTATAGCAATTTGTTTAGAGAGATATGGCCAAGGATCTGGCCTACTCTATCTTTAGGGAGATTTGGTTTTCATTTTTCAATTTTGTAGAGTTACCTGTTCTTCATGATGAATATTGTAGTTTAAGGGCAAAATGCCTTGTTTGAAGGTAAGGGGAAGTTTCAGGATAAAAATCACTTTGCCTGGTTATTCTAGGTAGAAAGTAGTCCTATCCTAGACTTGAAGGATATCAGTTAGTTTAATCTTGACCAGTTTTTCTGCTAGCACCATATGCTGATTACATGAAAGACAATTATAGATAGTTTTATCAAAACAAGTGATAAAATAGTAATCAGAGAAGCTATACATTTAGATGACAGTTTAGAGTAATTAGACTCTGACTCAGGAGCAAGATAAAATCTCACCTCAACCCAGGAGATAATGAGCTGAGAATCAAGAAAAATGTTCAGGTGCTGGTTTTTCCATATCTTCACTTCTAAGGAGGAGTTCTTACTCTATTCAGACTATACATCTTATCTCTTCTCTGGATTTCTCTCTAACACTCCATCTGTTTCTCTGTGTGTGTGTGTGTGGTGTGTATATGGTGTGTCTCTGAATCTATCTCCCCATGTCTGTCAATCTCTCCTCTCTCTCTGACTCTCTTGTCTATCACTCTTTGTCTCTCTGTCTCTCTCTCTCTGTCTGTCTCTGTCTCTCTCTGTCTCTCTCTCTCTTTCTCTCTCTCTCCTCTCCTCTCTCTCTCTCTCTCTCTCTCTCTCTCTCTCTCTCTCTGTCTGTCTGTCTGTCTGTCTCTCTCTCTCTCTGTCTCTCTCTCTCTCTCTCTCCCCCTCCCATTCATTTTCTCTCTATATATATCTGTCTCTCTCCATGTCTCTCTTTCTCCCTCTGGATCTGCCTCTGCCTCTGTATCTTTTCTCTGTGTCTCTCTATGTCTATCTGTGTGTCTGTCTGTCTCTTTACTCTGAACTTAACTTTACCAATCTGGGTTCATGTCTCCCTATACAATACAATGTCACAAATCTGAGCCCATCTGGATGAAAATGTTATACCTTCTCTGCTGACATTTTTACTTGCCTAATTATTGTTGTTAGAAGCCAAGGTGAACTATTCATAGAGAAATTCTTCAGGTTCTTGTAATACAGATAAAACATGGGTATTCTAGGCACAGAGTAGATTCTCAACAGGTACTCAGTGGAGCAATAACATTAACATGTATTATGGACTCTTGTCTCTTACGTTGAAAGATGTTTTACGTATCAAGATGTTCTTGATTGATATTTCTTGATTCACAACATAACCTGATCTGTAATATACAGTAAAGCAGTATCATGATATTTTAGTAATATCAAATCAACAAATATTTCCTAAGTACCTACTATGTGCTAAGGACAAGGGACACAAATAGTACTGAAGATCAATACAGTCTATAATGTAAAAGAGATGAGGCATATAACTTGCAATGCAAAGAGCACTCCACTTTTCATCTACTACCCTGCCTAATTTCAACTCTACAAGAAGAAGATAACTTTCTCAAGTTCATCACTCATAAATCCATCACCACAATGCTATCTCTTTCAGCCTCCTTATCATTTTGATTGAAGGGCTAGGTTCCAAACTCCAGTTTAGTTTTAGCTCTATGGAACAAGATATCCCTTTTCTAACTCCTTTTGTATTTGTATTTGTATTTTTGTATTTTGTATTTTGTATTTGTATTTTTGTATTTGTATTTCCCTTAGGAGGGCAAGCTCTTTGGGGGCAGGGAATGGCTTTCTTTTTATTAATCTTATCTCCAGTGTTTAGCATAGTGCCTAACACATAGTAAGCATTTAATAAATATTCATTGGTTTAGATTAGCTTGGAAATGAATATGGATATGGATTTGAATCCTGGCTCTAGCATTCACTTGATATGTAACCTTGGGCAATCATTCTTCGGCTCAGTTTTCTTATCTGTAAAAAGTAAGATTGTTTTACATGACCAAATTTATAATCCAATAATTCTAATTATGTGATAAAATGATTAGAGATAAAAGGCCAAGTATTTATTTAATTTAATCACATATAATTCATATTTTAATAACTCTCTTTAACCACATAAGCATAGCATCATAGAAAAAACTCTGAGTATAGTAAGAACACATGACTTAATCCCAACTCAATTAATGAATAGGCATTTATTAAGCACCTATTATTTACCAAGCATTGTGTTAGTTCTAATTTATAGGAATTCGGAGTTGGGGGGAGGGAGGGTGGGGGAATATGTTTTGCCAAAAACTTTATAAATCCTGTTTGGTCCTTATAACAACCCTGAGTGGAAGGTCCTTTTCTTATTCGATTTTGCCTCAAAACTAAGGCAGACAGAGCTTAAGAGACTTAATCTGATCACACTAGTAAATATTTGAACTCAGGTCTCACTGATTCTAGGCCCAAAGATCTAGACACTGTATCTATCACCTAATGCAATCAATAGATAGGCAGACAGATAATAGATAAATAAGTATAGACAGACAGACAGATAGATAAGTGAATTAATGAAAGGAAAAAGAATGAATGAATTAAGCTCTGTCTTCAAGAAGCTTCCATTCTACTGGTTTGGGACAGCAGGGATAGCAACATGTGCACAAATAAGTTAATACAAAATATATTTAAATAACAAGGTAATTTGGGGACAGCAGGGAGAACTAACTGCTGGAATAATCAGAAAAGGCCTCAGGTAGGAGATGGTCTTTGAATTGAGCTTTAGCCAGAAATTCTTAGAGGGTGACAGACTCTGCACAAAAGAAATATAGGTGAAAGGAATGACCAATTTGACTAGACTATAGTCTATATACAAAGGGAATAATATTTAATAAATCTAAAAGTGAGCTGGAGCTATACAATAAAGGATTTCAAATATAAATAGAAATTTCCCTTTTTATCCTCAAAGCAATAGGGAGCTGCCAAACCTTCTTAATGGAAGTGATGTGGTCAGACCTGTGTCTTAGGAATAGCTATTTGGAAACTGTATTCGGGATAGTATGGAGAGGAGAGAAACTCAAATCAGAAATGCCAAGCAGGCTATTCAGTTAATTAACAAACATGTATTTATTAAACACCGGTCTGTGCTAGATCCTGTGTTAAATTCTAGAGATACAAAGATAAAATAGAGCTTAAATTCTAACAAGGGAACCAACATGTACATATGAATTATAGCCAAATAAACAAATAAGAGATGGTTTAGAAAGAAGAGTACTAGCAGCTGAAATGAATATATCAGGAAAGGGGGGCAACTTGATTTAAAAGATGGTGCAGCATTTAGGGAGATCAGTCAAATAATTAGCATTTCAGTAACCTTATGGAGGAGGGGCAGTAATGAGAAAAGACTATTAGGAATCCATGGCAATAGTATATAGTATAGCATGTATGTATATAGATAATGTGTGTGTGCATATATACATACATACACTAAAATATAGTATAGCTTCTGGATGAATGAAGAGATGAGAATATATGAAAGAAGTGTTATGGAAATAAATAAAAGAAGTTTAGCAACTGTTTGGATATTGGAACAGTCAAAAAGGGATGGATGAGTGAGAGTAAAGAGTAAAAGAGTAACACAACAATCCAGATAAAAAATAAAGCCTGAACTAGAGTGGTGGCCATGGTGGTAGGAAAAAAAAAACAAAACGATGTATAATGATGATGGGGATATATAATTGACAAAACTTAGCTGACGATATATGGAACAGTGGAATAGGAGAGAGAAGAAAAAATTAACTCTGAAGTTATGAATCTGGGTGACTAGAAAGATGGTTCTGCCTTCAAGGGAAATAGAAAAGTTCACTAGAAAAGTGTCTTTGAAGGGAAAGGTAGTGAGTTCTGTTTTGTACATAGTGAATTTGAAATGTCTACAAGATTTCCAATTGAAAATGTCCATTTGGCAGTTGGCAATATAGTGTTGTGTCTCAGTTCCCATCTCAATTTCCCTTAATTGTTTTACCTCAATTTCCCTGATTTGTTCTGCCTCACTGGCAACCCTCCTTCCTGGCCATTAGGATTGAGATAATTAGGGCTGGGAGCTCTGACCACTAGCATTCCAAAAAGTAATAAAACTCTAGATGGTTTATCTCCAATGTTTGGGCATATTTTTCTGGTGTCAGGCTCAGTGTCTCCTAGCTTCTTCCCAAACATCACAATTTATGATCCTTCTTCCATACCCCCAGCCTGTCAGAACTGAATTTATGGTCCTTTCTTGGAACTTCTATCCCCCCAGTACTCTATCCCTCCTTGCCTTTGTTTCCCTGATCACTGGAGCCCTATAAGAATCTCTGGAATCCCTTGCTCCGGTGTTGGATACTTTGAGACAAGAGTCCTATCCAGATGGCTGGCTAATATGGCTGCCAGTCCAAACTCTCCACTATATATAAATTATTAAAAATCTCTAAACTCCATCCTGTCTCAGTTTCTACAGAATTACAATAGGACTGGTGAGTGTTCTGGAGAGAAACTAAGACGGGATACATAATTCAATGATTTACTCTCCAGAGAAATGATAATTAATATCAAAGGAGCCAATGAAATCATACAGAGAGAGTGTTTAGAATTATGAGAAGGTATAGAACCTTTGGGCTATACTCACAAGGAATTGGACGAGAATGATGATCTAGAAAAGGAGAGTGAGAAGAAGCATCCTGAGGTAAGAGGAAAAGCAAGAGAGAACAATGTCATGAATACCCAGGGAGGAGAAACTATCTAGGAAGAGGGGAAGATCAACAATGTCAAATGTTGCAGAAAGGCCCAAAAGAATAAGTCTTGCCATGCATCCAAGAAATTTTCAGCAAATACTTTCTTTTCTCCAGGATTAAGTTTTCTCATCTAGAATATGATAGACTTGAGCTCTCTTCTACCTCTAACATGCTATGAATCTGCATTACTCAATAATTTATCCTTACCCCCTTTTTGCATTTGGTAAATTTTGTCTATGTTGTGAAAACCATGAACATTTTTGTCTGTATAAATAATTTCCAGGATAATATACAGGTAGTTCAGGACTCATTTATGTTAATACAAAAGTATTTGTTGATGAGATGAAATTCAAGTGAAAGTACAGAAGTAATTTTTAGGAAGAAAGGAGAGGAGTGGTTACTTAGTGAGAAAAGAGAGAAAGAGAGAGACAAGAGCCACTGATAATGTGAAGATTTTTTAAAAATCACTGGCACATAAAGTTCAGGTGACTATTATACCAATTAAGATAAAAAAAGGTTTATGAAATCTTAAGGAGGTTGAAAAAGTAAGGAAACTAGTGAAGTTGAAAACCTAGCTTGATTTTTCCTCAACTATTTGAGCTTCACAGGCTTGGTAGTTGAAAAACTTTTTTTCCCATTAAGAAAGAGACACAAGGGAAGGAAGTTCAAGACTCAGAATTAAATTTTTTGTTAGTCACTTTCTGAACTCTAATTGCATTTTTCCTTTTGAAAGATGGTTACTGCCCACATTGGATTTTATAGTATATTTGTCTTTTATATAAATATTAATACTACAATAAAGCAAAATGCCATATATGTAATATTATATAAATAAAAGAATTAATTTTGTTTTTATCTATTTTAAATCATTTTAAGAATGTTTCCAGTGTTTGATGTTAGTCAAATTTGAACAAACAGCAATTCACTTTTATCGACCATCATCTGCCTTCTCCCTCCTCATAGAGGGAGATTTCAGTGTATGAAGTGCTGTAGGACACCATCTGCCCTCTCTAGCTAAGGTTCGATCAAACACAATGATAATAATAAAAATATCTAATATTGGCATAGAGCCAGAAAAAAAGAAATCCAAAAGAGATAATAAAGGGGGGACAGAGACGACATTTTTCTAAGTGCTAATAATTACAACTACAAGCAAAAAATAGACTCTCAAGAGTTTCCAGTTCAGGGTGATAAAGGAGACCAGGACGGGAAGGAGATGGGGAAAGATAACTTGGCTAGACAATGCTCCTGATGGGAAGGTAGAGATGTCTGTCAATAGAGGATGAAGGTGGGAGCAGATGAGCCTAGGTGATTCATGAAATAGGGGCTAAGGCTAGGGACTAATCATCAGTCTGAAGAGAGGGCCATAAGACAGGTGTATCTCCAAGGGGAAAAAGGCTGCTGGGGAATCGCAAGATTCAGAGTTCACAGAAGAATTAAAAACAAAAATAGTTCAGTCAAGAGAATTTGATTCCAAAATGGTAGCTTTCTCTTATCCCTATGTCTGAGCTTCAATAATATTCTATTATCTTATGATTCTCATTCCTTTTGTAACTATTAGAGTGCTTTTTTTTTTATCAAAGAAACATAACAACTTTCTCATTATAATGAACTTGACTTCATACCTAGGACTTCAGAGTCTAGGCTTCATGCCCCTTCAGAAGAGCACATTACTATCATCATCATCATTATTATTTTTTATTCCTCTGTTTTTTAAAAAGACCACGGACATCATTTTTATGTGGATTTAAGTGAGGCAGAGTTGTGTAAGTTCATCAGCCTCATTCCCTCTTCCAGTCATCAAAGTTCAGTGGCAAGACAAAAATCAGAATAATTGGTGAAGACCAGGAATGCAATGGATGACATTGGTGTCTTCAATGTCAGAAGTTTTCTAAGTGCTCACACTACCACTTCAGCTGTCTTAATGGCTGTTGAAATAAATTATTCTTGTTCACCCATTCCACCAAGAAAAGACTTCACATGCTTGGAGTGGGTATCCTCCTAACTCACCAACAAGTTTAAGAACTGTTGTCCAACCAGATTTATTTTCTCCCTCAAACTTTCCCTCCATCATTTGACCAAATTATTGAAGAGACTGGACCAATAGGGGACATTATATCCAGGGAACCTTACAATAACACTTCATAGAAGGAAGTAGCTTCAAGGAGTATGAATCTTTACACTGAAAAATTAAAGCTATCTAGAGACTCAAGAAGGAATTTCCAGTACTTAGAAATTGTGGGTTTACTCTTTGATTCTCTATCCATGTATCTTACTCAAAGTTTAAGCTAATTCTTCCCCTGGAGTCTGTGTATGTTTGTGGAAGAGTGTGCCCAAGATGTTTGGAAAGCTTTTTTGTACCATTGCTTTGATTTTATCATCTTAGTAAATACCTTTTCTAAAAGCAAATTTAAGTCTCACTGACTGATATTCCATTCCTATTTCAACCCCATGCCTGTTCAATACACTGCTGAATTCTCCTTTGTCCCTCACTGACTCCCTAGCTCATTTATCGAGTCAAGATCCAAATAAATCTTGACAGACTATCAATTGTCCTGAATCTAAGATAACATTTAACAGTTTTCAACAAGAAGACTTGCTGTTTATCCTTCCTTCTCGAAGAGGACCATGACATCGGGGAGGTGATGCCATGACATGCAAGTAAATTGGATTTAAGTGAAGGAGGACTGTGCAACGACATTTGCCTCACTTCTTCTTCTAGAGCCATCTGGATCCAGTAGATCAAGACAATTGGAGATGGGCTTGGATGAAATAGAAGAACTCGGACTTTTTAAGGTAAAGTCTTCAACAGATCCCAGGTTGACTTAGATTGAACCCATTTAGTGATTAAGGCTAAATAGTATTTGAGGTAAAGAATCTAGTCCAAAAAAAAAGTGTAAATAAATAAGTCTGGGAAGGCGGAGACCTCAGGGTTTCTGGCCAAAGCAGAAAGGATTGATATTTATATTCAGCCTCTCTCAGGACCCAAACAATCACCACTAAGGGCTTGACTTAAAACCTATTGGTGGTCAAAGAGAATCAGATTGGTTTTGGAGGTAAGGGAAGTGAATGGGAGTTTCAGAGAGTAATTTAGAGTCCATATAAAACAATTAGAACTATTCCAAAGGATAATGGACTTAACTGAAGATCTTCAAACAGAAGCTGGATGCTCCCTTATTGGGTTGCTTTAAATGGGGGGGAAGAGAAAGAGGAGGAGGAGGAGGAAAAGAAAGAAGTAGTGGTGGTGGTGGAGGAGAAAGAGGAGTGGTGGTAGCAGTAGCAATAGCTAACATTTATGTAGTGCTTACTATGTACCAGACACTAAGTGCTTTACAAATATTAACTTATTTGTCCTCACAAAAATCCTGGAAGGAAGAGACTATTATTTTCCTATTATATAGATGAGGATTATGTGATTCTTTCAGTAGCCCGAGTCATAGGGATTGCTAGTGAGACCAATTAGCTAACTCCTGGGAGGTTCTTACCCCTCCTCTGGTTGCTAATCTACCAAGTGACTCCTGTGTGTGCAAGATAAACAGATTTCTGAATAATCCCTCTCACATATAAATCACAGGTCACACAGCCAGTAAGTTCCTGACTCCAGGTCCTGCTCTATAGCCACTGTCCCTCTATGTGGGCTCAAAAATTATGCATATTTCCAGAGTTTCTGACTTGTTCCAGACCTGTTAAAAAAAATATACGTGTGTGTGTGTGTGTGTGTGTGTGTGTGTGTGTGTGTGTGTGTGTGTGTGCTGCCAGGATTGAGTTGTTCTTGATTAATTTTAATGAGAAACATGTCCTTCCAATTGTTACATTAAAAATATCAAAAACAAAAACAAAAACAAAATCTATTCAAAGCACACAAAGGTGTGCTCTCTGGCATCACCTAATTTCCTCTCAGAGATAGGACTCCAGCTACTTGATTGATTTTTCTTTTGAATCATTAAAATCAAAGAGTCTCATGTATCTGCAACACTCAAGAAAATAAAATTGCTTCTGTTGGCCATGTTTGATTCTGGATTCACAACCCTTTACTTTCAAACATAATTCATTACTCTCCTCTATATTTTATTTCCTCTGGTTTTGATTCAAAGACCTAGGATTTTTCCATTCTTTTACCTCAAAAGGCTTGTATCAGCAATGAAGAAGAATCCAAGCATTTCAAAGTTTGGAAATTAATACCCAATTGATTTTTGATATATCTTTTTGGTTTCCCTGGGCTTAGGTGGTGGGGAAGGAGGGAATGACAGATTGTGTGCATTAAATTCTGACACATCTCAACTGTAAGAATCTCTTATGGTTTATCTGTGAGAAGGATTATTCAATAATCTATTTTTCATGTACACATACGAGTCAGTTGACAAGTTAACCAGGGGAGGGGCAAGCTAGCCCATCAGTTTCTCTGGCAATCCCTGTGACTCAGGCCACTGAGTAGCATTTGCTGCAAATTACTAGGCAGTGGTAAGGTTGCAAGGGAAACTAAATATATATATATATATATATATATATATATATATATATATATATATATATATATATTTCATTGGGATCAAAAATGTAAACCTGGTAGGGAGTTTGAAAATTATCTAAGTTTTCCCTATCATTTACAAGTAGGGAAACTGAGTCCCAGGGAGGTTAAGTATCTTGACTTAATTATATAGAGAATAAGAAGCAGAGTAGGTATGTTAACTGAGTTCCTCTGACTTCTAATCCAATGTTTTGTAGTCACTTAATATGTCTTCTATTTAGGTTACTTTTTTGGGGGGTTTAATGATCACCTCCATTCACAGACCACTCTGCCAGAGGGTTTTAGGAATAGACTGTACACTCTGCTTTAGTTGAGAAATGAAGCACACTTCAATAGGATAGAAAAAAAAATAAGCATGAAGGAAACCAACCCATAAAAGATACCCAAGAGGATGAGTGGAAATCATTTCCCTCTATTATCTCTTCATTTTTAAAGGTAAGTTTTATTGAATCCTTTTGTCTTTTGTTGTTTAGTCATTATAACCCCATTTGGGGTTTTCTTAGCAAAGATACTAGTTTGCCTTTTCCTTCTTCAGCTCATTTTATAGATGAGAAAATTGAGGCATACAGGGTTAAGTGACTTGCTCATAGTCACATAGCTAGTAAGTGACTGAGGGTTTAAAGGAACTCAAAGGCCATCTAGTTCAATTCCTTCATTTTACAAATGAAGAAACCAAAGTCTAGAGAAATAATATAACTTGCCCCAAAAGTCACCTGAGGTAAATGAATGAGATTTGAACCCAGGTCCCTTAATTTAAGTCAGTGTTCTTTCCACTGTGCAATTCTGCCTGCCATACACACAATTTAATTCTTACTCATTCTTTACCTTAAATGCTGGCATTTTCTAATAACCCAGTGCACATGAAATCTCATCAGTATGATAATTCTCAACAGTTATGTAGATAGCAACTCCTCCATGCTTGCCTATCCTATGTTGTCTTATCCATGTCCTGCCATGAAGTCACCACAGATGTCCAACCCAACATCCTGAAAGTCTTATTCCTATTTTCCCAAAACTGTATAAATACCATGAAATATTTATATTTACAGGAAATGTTCTTAGCATGATAGGCTTTTAGAGCTCGAAGAAGCCATAGATATCATATAGTATGGCCTTTTCAATTTTCAAATGAAGAAATTGAGTGCCAAAGAAAGGGATTTATCCAAGCATATATGCTTTCTAAGACACAAGCAAGTCTAGAACTCAGATCTTTAAAACACAGTTAAAAGACCTTTCTACTACACCATGGTGTGGTATATTTGACCCTGTCTCAAATATAAGGCAATTTCAAAGAATGTAAATTGTTTCATCCTAATACCAGTCTCAACATTGCCAGAAAAAAATATGGGGTAGAGGGAGGAGAGAAGAGATATGGGGAGGCTAGATGGTACAGTGAATAAAGCACCAGCCCTGTAGTCAGGGGTTCAAATCTGGTCTTAGACACTTACCAGATCTATGACCCTGAGCAAATCATTTTTATTTTTAATAATAACTTTTTATTTTCAAAATATATGAAAGATAGTTTTCAATATTCACCCTTGCAAAACCATGTATTACAAATTTTGTCCCTCTCTTCCCTCCCACCTCCTCCCCTAGACAGCAAGTTATCCAATATAGATGAAACGTGCAATTCTTCTAAACGTATTTCCACATTTATCAAGCTGCACAAGAAAAATCAGATCAAAAAGGGAAAAAATGAAAAACAAATAAAAAGCAAGCAAACAACAACAAAAAAGGTGAAAATGCAATGTTTGGTTCACATTCAGTCCCCATTGCCCTCTCTCTGGAAGCAATTTCTCTCGCTGTCACAAGTCTATTGAAATTGTGCTGAATCACTTCATTGTTGAAAAAAGCCACGTCCATCAAAGTTGATCAGTACATAATCTTCTTGTTGCCATGTACAATGTTCTCTTAATTCTACTAACTTCACTTAGCATCAGTTCATCTAAGTCCCTCCAGGCTTCTGTGAAGTCATCCTCCTGACCATTTCTTATAGAACAATAATATTCCATTACTGTCATATAACCAAAACTTATTCAGACATTCTCTACTGATAAGCATTCACTCAATTTCCAGTTCCTTGTCATTACAAAAAGGGCTGCTACAAATACTTTTCACATGTGGGTCCCTTTCCCTCCTTTAAGATCTGTTTGGGATACAGGCCCAGTACAGACACTGATGGATCGAAGGATATGCATTGTTTAATAGCCCTTTGGGCATAGTTCTGATTGCTCTCCAGCAATGCATGTGTCCCAGTTTTCCCAAATACCCTCCAATATTTGTCATTATTTTTTCCTGTCGTCTTAGCCAATCTAAGAGGTATGTAGTCCTATCTCAGGGTTGTCTTAATTTGCATTTCTCTGATCAATAGTCATTTTGGCATCAATAAAACTCTTGCAACTCAATTTCCTCATTTATAAGATTAGGGGATTGGATTTGTTGAGGGCAGGACCTCTGAGGTCCATTTCAGTTCCAAATTTATGATCTTATTATATGCCTTCCTAAGACATTGTGCTGAGGGTTTTGAGGAATACAAGAGAGTAAGAGAAGAGGAATAAACATTTCTGTAGCATACACTATGTGCCAGGCACTGTGCTAAGTACTTTGAAAAGATGATATTATTTGATCCTCACTAGAATACTGCAAAGTAGAAGCTGTTATTATCCTCAATTAACTAGAGTTGAGAAAACTGAGGCAATCATGTTAAGTTAATTAGTTCTTCAGGGACACACAACTAGTAAGTATCTTGAGGCTGGATATGACTGGCTCCAGAACCAATGCTCCATCCCCTTAGAAAACATGTAAGACTTCATAACTTATATAGTACACTATGATTTACTAAATACTTTATGTACATTATGCCATTTGATCCAGTATTCTTAGAAAGTAATAATACACAACCAGATTGCCTTGCAAAAAAAAAAAAGTGGGGAGCAGCTAAATGGCACAGTGGATAGAATCAGGAAGATATGAGTTCAAATCCAGCCTTATTAGCTATGTGACCCTGGGCATGTCACTTAACCCCAATTGCCACATACACACACACTCACACTCACACTCACATATACACAATTAACAATAACAATAAAAAAGTAGTAATAGCAGGTATTATTATCTTCATTTAGATAAGGACACTAAAACTGGGAGAACTCTGATGATTAGCCCAAGGTCAAATAAAGGGGGACAGAGTCCAGACATTAACTGAAATCTTCCAATGGTGAATCTGGTATCCATTCCTTCTCCTTTGCCATGACTGCTTCTCCTTGTCACAAAAGGACCCACCCCCCCCCAATAAAAATTTACAACTTTTGTTGGGGAAATGGAATTACCACATAAAAAACAGTATTGCAAAAAGTCAAAGACCTCAGAGGTCAATCTAGTCCAAACTCCCATTTTACAGATGAGAAAAGTGAGTCTCAGAGAGATTGGGCCACAGGGTCACAAAGTAAGGAGAGTCTGAATTGGAGTGAAATTCTGTCTTTTTTTTTTTTTTAAGATTTTTTTTTGTTTTTTTTTCCATTTTTATTTTTTATTTTTTTATTTTTTTTATTTTATTTGCATAACATATGTGTGGGTAATTCTTCAACAATAACCCCTACATAGCTTTCTGTTACAAATTTTCCCCCCAACTCCCCACCCCTCCCCTAGATGGCAGGATATCCACTACATGTTAATTATGTTAAAATATTGGCAAATCGAATATATGTATACATATTTCCAAACATCATTGTTGTGCAAGAAAAATCTTATCTACACAAATGATATATCAGATAAAGGAAACACAATGTAAGCAAACATCAATCAAGGAGTATGAGAATGTTATGTTGTGGTCTACATTTCACATCCCTCTCTCTGGGTGTATATGGCTTTCTTCAGTGAACAATTGGAGGTGGTTTGAAACATTTCATTGTTGAAGAGAGCCATGTCCATCAGAATTGATCGTCATATAGTATTGTTGTTGCTGTGTATAATGATCTCCTGGTTCTGCTCATTTCACTCAGCATCAGTTCATGTAAGTCTCTCCAAGCCTCTCTGAAATCATCTTGCTGGTCATTTCTTACAGAACAATAATATTCCATAATATTCATATACCATAATTTATTCAGCCATTCTCCAATTGAAGGGCATCTATTCAATTTCCAGTTTCTAGCCACTACAAAAAGGGCTGCCACAAACATTCTTGCACATGTGGGGCCTTTTCCTTCCTTTATGATTTCTTTGGGATATAAGCCCAATAGAAATGCTGCTGGGTCAAAGGGTATGCACAGTTTGATAACTTTTTGAGCATAGCTCCAAATTGTTCTCCAGAATAGCTGTATCCGTTCACAGCTCCACCAACAATGCATCAGTGTCCCAGCCCTCCCACATCCCCTCCAACATTCATCATTAACTTTTCCTGTCATTTTAGCCAATCTGACAGGTGTGAAGTGGTACCTCAGGGTTGTCTTGATTTGCATTTCTCTGATCAATAGTGATTTGGAGCACCTTTTCATATGACTATAAATAGTTTTAATTTCATCCTCTGAAAATTGTCTGTTCATATCCTTTGACCATTTATTGATTGGAGAATGGCTTGAATTTTTATAAATATGAGACAATTATCTAAATAGTGAAATTCTGTCTTTAAAGCTGGTGTTCATCCTATCTCTCATAATTAAATACCAAATTCCTGGCCTCTTTAGAGCTTCTTCTATATTTGGGAAAGGTATCCTACATATGAAATGAAGCTATTTGATTGGTTGATTTCTAAGACCCACTCAAAGTCTAATATTCAGTGAATTATATTTGTGTTGTTTATTGTTTAATGAGGCACATAGACATAACAAAAAGTCTGTGGCCAGACTATGGACAATCCAATTGAATGGAAGCATTTTGAGCATAGGGTTGTTTCATTTGTATCTCTGTACCTAAAATGGGGCCTAAAACATAGTAGAAGTAAAAAAAGAAAAATGCTTTGAACAAATGAAAACAATTCTACACAGGAAAAAAAAAAAGAAAACAATTCTACAATTTTGAAACTCATGTCACAAAGAATGTTTACATTTCCAAGATGTCTCATGTTTGTTATAGGCAATTTTTACTCTAATAATAGTTTTGATTTTTCAAAATATATGCAAAGATAGTTTTCAACATTCACCCTTGAAAAACTTTGTTCCAAATTGTTCTCCTTCCTTCCCCATTTCCCTCCTCCCCTAGACAGCAGGTTAAACGTGTGCAAGTCTTTTAAACATTTTTCCACATTTATCATGCTGCACAAGAAAAATCAGGTCAAAATGGGAAAAATGAGAAAGAAAAAAACAAGCAAGCAAACAACAACAAAAAGGTGAAAATACTATGCTGTAAACCACATTCAGTCCCCATAGTTTTCTCTCTGGATGTAGATGGCTCTCTCCATCACAAGTCTATAGGAATTGGCCTGAATCACCTTATTGATGAAAAGAGCCAAGTCCATCAGAGCTGATCATCATAAAATCTTGCTATTGCTGTGTACAATGTTCATTCTGCTCATTTCACTTAGCATCAGTTCATGTAATTCTCTCCAGGCCTCTCTGAATTATCCTGCTGATTATTTCTTTTAGACCAATAATATTCCATTACACTCATATACCATAACTTATTCAATCATTCCCTAACTGATAGGCATCCATTCAGTTTCCATTCCTTGTTGGGCAAATCATTTAACTTTATTGCCAACCCACACTATTCCCCCCCCAAAAAAAAAAGAAATTTAAAAAAAGTTCTAAATTCCAGCTTCCTCAAAAAAAGTTTCTGCAAAATAGGAAAACTATGACTTCTTAGATGGATTTATAATCTCACCACATCTATTATCTCTCCTCTTCTACCATTCAAAATTATTCTAGGTGTTCCCCTTTGATGCTTTGCATGCTTTTCCATAAAGGAACAAACCAAGATTCTTTGCCTTTCTCTGGATGATTATTTATTTAGAAAGCCAGATGGCGTAGTGGATAAAGCACAGGACTTAGAATCAAGATTTCTGAACCCTACCTCAGATACTTACAAGCTGTATGATCCTGCATTTAATCTGTATTGCCTCAGTTTCCTCATCTGTAAAATGGGGATAACAATAGCACCTACATCCCAGTATTATTGTGAGGATCAAATGAGTTAACTTATGTAAAATATTTTGCAAATTTCCAAAGTTTCATATAAATGCTAATCACTGGTGTTAATTAGTTATTTATTGTGTATCTGTCTATTATGTTTCATTCTGTCTACATGTCCTTTATATCACTTCTGACACGCCTTTACCAATAACATGCAGCAGTCTGATGGCATTTATCATTGAGTCAATTTTGATTCTTCCCAAAAAAGTGTTCTTTGCCATATAGTATTAATGGGTGGGGAAAGAGATTTTTTTTTTTTTTTTTAAAGCAGCAAACAGCTTAGGGTCATTGAAAACACTGTATATCAGTAATAACAAGATTGTGTGATGATCAACTGTGATGGACTTGACTCTTTAATAATGCAATGATTCAAGGCAATTCCAATAGATTTGGGATGGAAAATGCCATCCATATCCAGAGAGAGAAATATGGAGACTGAATTGTGGATCAAAATATTTTCACCTTTCTTGTCGTTGTTGTTTTGTTTGCTTGGTTTTCTTTTTTTCTTTCTTATGTTTTTTCCCCTTTTGATCTGCATTTTCTTTTGTACCATAACATCTAGAAGAATTTTATCTTTAATCTTTAGAAGAATTGTACATGTTCATCCTCTATTGGATTGCTTGCTATCTATGGAAGGAGATAGAAAAGAGGGAGAGGGAAATTTTGGAAGACAAGATTTTGCAAAGGTGAATGTTGAAGACTATCTTTGTATTTGGAAAAATAAAATACTATTTAAAAAAAAAAGAACACTGTGCAGTTTTCCAAATGAAATCCAACCTAAGTTGGAGAGGTAATATGGTATAAACTAGAAAATGTTGGATTTAAAACCAGGAAGACCAAGCTTCAAATCCTTCCTTTGTCATTAGTCATGTGATCCTGGGAAGATCTCTTAACCCCTATGAGACTGAGTTTCCTTATCTGTAAAATGAGAGGATAGGACTGAATAACTTTGTAAGGACCCTTCCAATTTTCATCTATGAACATTTTAAGAAAATCTAGGCTAACTAACTAGAAACTGCTCTTTTTTTTTCTTTTTTGCTGAGGCAATTGGGGTTAAGTGACTTGCCCAGGGTCACACAGCTAGGAAGTGTCTGAGACCAGATTTGAACTCAGGTCCTTCTGACTTCAGGGCTGGTGCTCTAACCACTGCACCACCTAGCTGCCCCTAGAAACTTCTCTTAAATGGGAATTGAAACCATCCATAACCATAAAAAATATCCCTTTAAATTTATAGAAAAAGGTTAGGATGTAACTTGACTGTAAGTATTCTTTATTAATTCATAAAGTAAGTATAATAACAAAAATTGCCATGTATTGATAAGCATCATACCTAAACACATCAAACAATTGCCAAGTGTCAGAAAAGTGAAAAGTTTTTTTTTAAACAATGAAACAAAGAATTAAAGGGAAGCTGTATATACTGTAAGCCACATCCTACTGTATATTTGCTAAAGTTCTGTTGTTTTCTTTTTTTTCCCCAATAGAAGCAATGATAGGGAAAGATTAAGATAGATAGGAATGATAGAGAAATTATGAATTGAGCAACTATATAAAAAATTAAAGAAAGAAAGCAGGGTTAGTCATGGAAGCATCCTTTTTTAATGCAAAGAAGAGAACAGAAAGGAATCCAGAATTACTAACAAATAGGACAACTTTAAAACTTACATGTAGAATTATTTCATTTTTTTTGAAAAAGTAAACTGTACATAATAGAAAACCATAATTTCATGTTATCCTATGATATGGAAGTGCCTATTTTGTTGGCCTATATTGTGCAGGAAAAATAATTAAAATAATAAAGAAAAAATTAATAAACCACAATTTAAGTTGCTTTCAACACAAACACTTTATCTAAAAAGATTATTTGAAAAAGAAGGAAATGAATCCTTTTACAATTCTAATTAAAAATTAGACCTGTTTTAGATTCAAAATTTATTTGACAGTTATTCAATCTAATCCATAAATACTGTGCAAAATAGCGATCAACACAAGGTTTTTAAAAGCTTTTTAGCAATAATAAAAACAAAATGCTAAATTTAAGTAGGGGGAAGTCATCAATAAGATAACAATATTAATGTGAGAAAGGTTTTCCTTATAACAAATTAATCTCATGTTCCATTACATATATATATATACATATATATATAATTTATTATTAAATATATACTTATATATATTTATATATATATATATATAAAGAAAAAGATAGTTTTTCAGACTAACATTATCTGACCAACACTCTCCCAATCAAAAAGTTACAGTAGCTAATCTCTTTTCAAGGATGAAATATAGATTCCTCTCTTTGGTATTTAAAGTCCTTCACAATATAATTGGAACCTTTTTTCCAGATGATTTCCCATTTATTCCTTACACAGTCCACTGTATACTGCAGTTAGACTGGCCTGCTAGAAATTGCTCTCTATATAGGGCATTCCATTTGCTATCTCTGTCCTATCCACTCACCTTTACACTGGTTGTTTCCATGCCTCTGCCTCTGGAAAATCCCAAATCTCATCATCATGTGTTAAGTCCTCCTTCTTGATTTCACAAGTAGTTATTTCTTCCCCTGTCCCTCCTGCTTTGAATTTTATTTTATCTTATATCCATTTTATTTACTTTAGTCACATTTTGAGTTCCAAATAGTCTCCCTTCCTTCCTTCTGACACAGCATTAAAAGCCAATATTTTATATATATAATCATATTATTCAGAATAGCTTAGTCATTAATACTTACTCTTCAAACAATATAAATTTTACTATATGCAATGTTCTCTTGGTTCTGCTTATTTCATGCTGCATTATTTCAAACAAGTCTTTCCTAAAACCAACTTGTGCTACAGTAGCATTAAACCAGAAATTAGTTTTCTGTTGCATATGCACTGTATTTACTCTTCCATGAACAATAAGCAGAACATCAGATTCTCAAGGGTAGTGACAATCTTACTTTTGTATTTTTATCTCCAGTACTTAGCTCAGTGCCTGAAACAAGAGGCAATTAATAAAACATTGTTGTGCAAAGTAATCACATTCAAACATAGAGAATCTTGGGAAATAAGTGGTCAAGATCAGGGTTAGGAGATGGGGAAGTCTCAACCTGTAGAATTATTGGAAATGAAAGCCAAAAGATATAATTATGACCCACTGCTCTCCTTATCCTTGCTCAGTACTCAGAGGAAATGGACAGGATCCTGTATAAAGCATCCTAGAAAAAGAAATTGAATATCTCTGAATACCAAGGGCAACTTTCTCTAACCAGGAAATAGGATTTTTTTAAAAATTAAGAGGAAAATGAAAAATGGAGAAAAAAGGAGAAGAATGAAAAATACTTACATGAAAGATACAATGGGGAGATAAAAGATAAGATAAGAGGGAGGCAGAGCTACTCAAATGTAATACGCATATGTAGTGTATGTGAAATTCTTCCAAGTTCAGACTGAAATTCTAATAATTGTCATTCAATATGTAAATCCAGGTTTTTTTCTTTCTTTTTTTTTTTTTGCTTTTTCCCCCCTGAGGCAATTATAGTTAAGTGACTTGCCCAGGGTCACACAGCTAGAAATGTTAAGTGTCTGAGATCCCATTTGAACTCAGGTCCTCCTGACTTCAGCATTGGTGCTCTATCCACTGTGCCACCTAGCTGCCCCCAAGGTTTTTCATTTTTGTTTCAACTCCATAATGTTCCCCTGTGCCTCTCAGCAGCACATTAAAAATGACTAAAGTAATTTTGTAATCCTGGTTTAATGAGGGGTATGTATGGTCCATTGGGGGAATATTTCCACCCCTATTGTAGCTATAATAATAATAACAACCAACATTTGATATAGAACCTTAAGGTTTACAAAATGCTTCAGAAATATTATATCATTTGATCTTCAAAATAACCCTAGGAGAGAGATGCTATATTGTCTCCATTTTGCAGATGAGGAGATTAAGGCAAGTAGCAATTGAATGACTTGCTTGGGCATGGAGATAATACAGCACCTATCTCCTAGGGTTGTTGTGAAGATCAAATGTTATATTATTCCTGACTTTCCCAGGGAGTCTGTCTTAGTCTGTTTGAGGCTGAATTTGAACTCAAGTCATCTTAACTCCAGATCCAGCAATCTATCCACTGTGCTACCAGTAGAATTGGTGGACCACCACAAATACAATAAGGCATATGCTACCCTAAATACTGGGTCAGGGACACTGACTCTCCTATCAAGCCAAGACAAAGTGTGTCCACAGGCTGTTGCTCTGTGAGCACTACTACCAAATGTGCTGAAGTCTGAGCACATTCAACAAAACCAGAATTAATTGAGCAGGTATCACCAGGTTTCTAGACCACAAGTTCTTGATCTGAGGTCCATGAATTTGCTTTTTAATATTTTGACATAGAACTGGTTCAATTAGTTTCTTTTGTAATCCTCATAACATTTGTTGCTTTGAAAAATATTATTCTGAGAAAGACTCTGTAGGCTTCATTAGACTACCAAATGGGACCAAGACACACAAAAAAGGCTAAGAATGATGATATAAAGATAAAAACCAAAAAAGTTTTTGATTGATTCATTGATTTATGGTTTTCTAGACTGGATCTGACTCAGGCCAGTCTCCTGATAGTTTCTTTTCAATATTGGAATGAAGTGAGACCCTTACAAGTCATTCAGCAATTTAGCAAAGACAAATTTACTAAGTAATAGTGGAGAGCTATTCAACAAGCTCCAAGTTTATTCAGTTAAGTGAAGTTCCCCTGGAATGAATTACCCAACAAATCCACCAGGTAGACATCAATCAATCAATCAATAAACATTTATTAAGCACCTATTTTATGATAGGAACTATCCTAAGTTCTGGGAAAACAAAAAGAGGCAAATGACAATCCCTGCCCTTGAGGAACTTACAATATAATGAGGGATACAACATGCAAAAGAAGATATGTGCAGGATAAGAAGGAAATAATTGACATACAAAGAAAACTATATATAGGATAAGTTGGAAATAATTAAAAGAGAGAACTCTGGAATAAGGGGGTGAGAAAGGCTTCCTGTAGAAGCTGGGATTTTAGTTCAGCTTAAATCTGATTATTTTGTAATCAACTTTGAGCCCTCTCTACTTCCACACAAGGTAATTGCCTTTCAAGATAGTATGACTTCCCAGAGTTATAACTATTTAGGAAAAATTTAGGAAAGGATCATTAGACCAAATGTCAAACATAGATAACACTGCTTTCCTAACCAGATTGAAATGAAATTGGAAAACATTTAATAAAATAAATAAAAATACAATAGAACTGGATAATGTTAATATATGATTTTCTAAATCAACATGCCACTTCCATGATGATTTGAGTTATGAATTAGGACCCATTTCAGGTACTAGAGATACAAATGAAACAACCCTATACTCAAGATGCTTCCATTCAGTTGGATTGCCCATAGTCTGGCCAAAGACTTTATTGTTATATCTATGTGCCTCATTAAATACTAAACAGCATAAATATAATTCACTGAATATTAGACTTTGAGTGGGTCTCAGAAATCAACCAATCAAATAGCTTTATTCCATATGTAGGATAACTTTCCCAAATATATTGTTGTACCACAGTTCCATGTCTCAGTTTCCCTCAGTTGCTCTGGTTCAGTTTCCCTTGATTGTTCTGCCCAAAAATAGCAACCTCCTTCCTTCTAACCATCAGAAATAATTGGACTCACATTCCAAAGGAGTCATAAAACCTCCAGATAGTCCATCTCGACATACCCCTTATCTTTTTCAGATTTCCTGTCTCCCAGCTCCTTCTCAAGCTTCCTTTACTCCCTACCTTTCAGAATTGAATTGATAGCCCTTCCTGGAACTCAATTCTCCTCCTCCCGCCCAGTGCTCAAACCCCTCTTTCTGTTCCTTCTGCCTCATGAGCTTTTTGTTCCCAGAATTCTATAAGAATGTTATGACCAAAGTTACTATTTGCTGGACCTGCTTGAGATCCAGTCAGCTGTCATGTCTGTCAGTCTAGACTCACAATGGACTGTGTGCTTTGAGACAAGAGTCCCAGCAGTCCTGATCCATAGCTATGGATTCTAAACTCTCAATTAACATCAGTAAAGTATTAACTAATCTCCAATGTGTGATAATGCCTCAGTCCCTGAACATTACAATATAAGAAGCTTTAAAGAGGCCAGAAATTTGGTATTTAATTATAAGACATGGGATGAACACCAGCTTTAAAGACAGAATTTCACTCCAATTCAGACTCTCCTTACTTTGTGACCCTGTGGCCAATCTCTGAGACTCACTTTTCTCATCTGTAAAATGGGAGGTTGGACTAGATTGACCTCTGAGGTCTTTGACTTTTTGCAATACTGTTTTTCATGTGGTAATTCCATTTCCCCAACAAAAGTTGTAAATTTTTATTGGGGGGGGGTCCTTTTGTGACAAGGAGAAGCAGTCATGGCAAAGTAGAAGGAATGGATACCAGATTCACCATTGGAAGATTTCAGTTAATGTCTGGACTCTGTCCCCCTTTATTTGACCTTGGGCTAATCACCTGAGTTCTCCCAGTCTTAGATAGTTCCTTATCTATAAAATGGATATAATAATACCTGCTGTTACTACTTTTTTGTTTCTGTTGTTAGTTGTGTGTATGTGTGAGTGTGTGTGTGTGGCAATTGGGATTAAGTGACTTGTCTAGAGTCACATAGCTAATAAGGATGGATTTGAACTCATATACTCCTGACTATCCACTGTGCCACTTAGCTGCTCCCCACTTTTTTTTTGCAAGGCAATTGGGTTGTGTATTATTACTTTCTAAGAATACTGGATCAAATGGCATACGGTGCATAAAGTAATTAGTAAATCATAGTGTACTATATAAGTTATGAAGTTATGAAGTCTTACGTGTCTTCTCAGGGGATGGAGCACTGGATCTGGAACCAGAAAGACCTGAATTCAAATCCAGCCTCAAGACACTTACTAGTTGTGCGTCCCTGAAGAACTGATTAACTTAACATGATTGCCTCAATTTCCTCAGCTCTAGTAAAATGAGGATAATAGCTTCTACTTTGCAGGATTCTAGTGAGGATCAAAACCTTCCTGATTCCCCATCCATTGCTTTATCCTCGAGACCATTCTGCACTGCTTAAAGGTTTTTGTAGTTGTATTGTAGAAATGAATAATAAGTAGCCAAAACATGAGAATTATTGAAATTTTTGTTTTGAATACACCAAGATTTTTATCAATCTACTACTTTTGAATGGTGTCCCAATGGCAAAAGGGGGTGGAACTACTCTTATGGAAAGCTTTACAGGGCAAAACAGTTGTTAAAATCTCTGGCGAGGCAATAAACTGTCATCCCCAAAAATAACTGGGTGGTCTTGGCGCTAGGATCATATGTCAGCTGTAAAGGAAATGGAGGAGCTGGTTTACCGCCAACTATCAATCTGCAGATACATCACCTCATAAATTTCAGAAGTCATATTCCGGTTCACAAATTTCCTGGTGAGAAGTTGATAGCAATACTAAAATCCTAAGTAGGCAGACACATTCTTTGTTTTCCAAAATGGAATATGACTCCTGAGATAAAATAATCATTTAACCTGGAGTTATACTGTTGTGGTTGATATAATAGCATTTAGGTTTATGTGTGTGTATGTGGTTCCATAGTAACAACTATTTAACATTTCACCTATTCCTCTAACTCAAAATTTCTCTTATGGCCCATGTGCAGAAACAAACCATTTGCATTAGTTATTACCTGTCTGCAAATAACCAAATGGCCCTTACCAAGTGCAGAAAATGATAGAAAATAGAATGCAAAGGCTAAAAGAGACCTTTGAGACAGCAAATCCAACCCCAGCAATTTAAAAATGAATGAGATCAAGAGAGATTGAAATCAAATAACTTGCTCATGGTCACAAAGTTAATTAACAGGAAACAGTTATAGCACTGCAGAAACTACACTGAGACTTTGGTTTGAGATGTTCATTATGTAGCCATGGACCTCAGTATGTTCATCTACAAAATGGAGATCATGCTCAAAACCACTTACATTATAGGAATGCTAGAAGGCCCAAATGTATATAAAGAATTTGCTAAAACCACAATACAAACTATATAAACTTCAATTGTTTTTAGTTGCAGAGTCAGGACTAGAAGTCTGGTTTCTTGACTCGAGTTCATTCACTTTCCACCCCAAAACACTAACTCATTTTTAGCCATATCATTTGAGGCTATTCCAAACTGATCAAAGCATTAAGTACATTTTAAAGAGGTCTTCCTTGTTGTATTATCAGAGAGACAGACACAGAGACAGAGAGACAGAGATAGAGAAAGTTAGAGATAGAGATGGAGACTGATAGAAAGAGCGACAAAGAGACACACAGAGACAGAGACAAAGAGAGACAGAGATAGAGAGACAGAGAGAGACAGAGACAGAGAGAGAGCACGTTCATTGTTCATACCAGAAATAGTTCCTGCCCTCAATGAGCTTATGTTCTCTTGGAGAAATATTTCATGCAAGCAATGAAGTACTTATGCTCTCATTTATGAAACACTAATTCTGGCCCTTAGAAGATCAGGAAATTGAGAAACAGAGTACCAAATTTAGGGGAAAGTAAATAGGCCATTTCAACTGGAACATAGTGAAAGGCAATAATGAAGAATCAGCCTGCAAAGGGAAGCTAAAAGGTTTTAATACCAAACAAAAATGGGCAGCTTTGTCCTAGAAGCAATAGGGAATCTTTGGAGTTTTCTGATATCATCAGATATGTTTGGTATAATTAAAGTCCTGAATCTGGAGTCAGAAAGTCTTGAATTCAAATTCAGCCTCATCACTAGTTATGTGACCCTATGTGAGTCACTTAAGGTGTCTCAGTTTCCTCATCTATAAATGGAAGTAATAAGAACACCTGCCACCCAGAGTTTTTGTAAAGATAAAATAATATTTGTGAAGGATTTTACAAACTTTAAATACAAGCCATTATTGTTAATTATTATTATTATTATTATTATGCTTTAGGGAGATTATTATATACCTTCCTAATTCTGTAAACTGCAAGCTTCCTTTTAACACTGAGTAATTAATTTGGAACAATGTCCATTCATTTCATTGAGGTTATTTATCCTCAGGCTTAGAATTTATTGTCATCTGGATTAGTTGGTAAGAATGTATTAAGTCAATTCACTCAAACTGTCTGAACACATGGTGAAGTTGATATAGCCGATGAAGGAGGATTAAGTGACTTACATGCCCAAAAGTAGTGTGGCAGAGACTCCCTTGCTGTCTTTAGCAGAGATATTGCAGAAGACAGATCGTTTTCATCAATGACAAGCTCTACTTACTTCATAATGTTTTCCTTGACCTGCTCTGTTATAACCTTTAATTCATTCTTTTCCAGCTTTGGGCCATTTTTCTCATCTCTTTCCTCATTCCTAACTAGCTTTTAAATTTGTTTACATCATAAATTCTGATCTAACTCAGAACAATCGTTTATTTGCCCTTTTGAATTATCACTGGACCTATGTCCTATTTCAAAGGATGATAGAGTTAAAGCTGGATAGGATTTTGGAAGTCATCAAATTCAAAAGTATCAAATACCCAGCCAGCTGGATGTGTGTAGCCAGAGTGGCCATTCTCTAGTGCATGGCTTAACTAGAATAAAATATAATCAATAAGTATTTAATAAAACAAAAATACAATAGAACATAAATAATGTTTTATGTGATTTTCTATATTCTTTTTAATTCTATTTTAATTTGTTCAAAATTTGTTTTAAATTTTTTTTATTTCTATTTGAGTTTAACACCATTAATCTAGTCCAATTCCTTCATTTCATACATGTTGAAACTAATGCCCAAAGAGTGATTTGCTCAAGATAACAAAGTTTGTGGTAAGAAAAATATTTTCTAGAGCTCTGCCACATAAGTTTCCTAAGATCTATCACATGCTGGTTAGGTCAGTTTTTTCTTAAATACTTGAAACTAGTCAATAAATAATCAGTCAATAAATAAGCAAATATCGATTAAGCATCTGCTATGTACCAGGGGCAGCTTAGATGGCATAGTAGATAGAATTCTGGGCTTAAAGTCAAAAAGACTCATCTTCCTGATTCAAATTAACAGAATACTTATAGCTATGTCACCCTGAGCAAGTCACTTAATCCTGTTTGTCTCGGTTTCCTCATCTGTAAAACGTGCTGGAGAAGGAAATGGTAATTATCTTCACTATCTTTGTCAATAAAACCCCAAATGGGGTCACACAAATGGGGGAAATAGCTAAAAAGAGAAAGACCATAGTCTAGGCACCATAATACACACTGGAGATACAGAAACAAAAAATGAAACAATCTCCACTCTCAATTGTTGTGCCACAGTTCCATGTCTCAGTTTCCCTCAATTGTTCTCTCTCATTTTATCTTAATTGTTGTTCTCCCTCAGTAGCAACCCCCCTCCCCTTCTGACCATCTGGAATAGTTGGGCTGCAGAGAAATGGATGCTGACATTCCAAAGAATCATAAAACCTCCAGATGGCCCATCTCAAATACTTAGACATCCCCCTTATCTTTATGGCCCCAGGCTTAATGTCTCCTAGCTTCTTCCCAAACTTATCACAATTTATGACCCTTCCTCCATACTCCCAACCTGTCAGAACTGAATTGATAGTCCTTCCCTGGAACTCCAATCCCCCCAGTACCCTGATCCTCCCTCTGCCTATTCTTCTTTGTTCCTCTGAGCACCTGGAGCCCTATCAGAATCGTTGGAGCAAACTACTAGCTGCTGGATACCCTGAGATTCAGATGGCTGGCTAATGGCTGCCATTCTAAACTCTCAATGGACTGGGTGCTTTGAGAAAGGAGTCCCATTCAGTCCTGCTCTAAACTCTCTATTAACATCAATAAAATATTAATAGTCTCCAATCTGTAGTCCTGCCTCGGTTTCTCCTAGAGCATTACACAATGAGCTTACATTTTACTTAAGACAATTGGCTCCAGGAAATAAAAACCCAGGCTACAAAAAACCCAAAGCAGAAGGACTCCCTCTCAGACTTCCATAGACAATCATGAACAACCACAAAATCAGGGAAGCTGCACTAACCTAGACCAATGCTGTTTCCTGCTGAATGTGCTTCTCCAGGTCTGACCATCCTTCCCTTGCTATGAACCATCAGATGCTCTAAGAGGTGACTCATTTCATTCCAGTCTTGAACTCGAGTTACCAGTCTGGCCTGAGTCACTTATGGCCTATTCCATAGGGAGTAAATAACCAGCACCAGATTCAGAACTCATATGCTCACACTACATATCCTCTCTTTTGTTCTCTGTTTTGTACAATTTTCTCTCCCTGATGGGATGTTGATTTGGCCATATACCAGTAAAGTCAGCCTTTTCATAGTAGAGAAAAAGAATCTGACACAAATCATTGATTTCATAATTTTTTAATTGTCTGGGCAATTCTATTAAATAGTGTTGTTGTTTTTATTTTTATTTATTTTTTTTTTTTTTGCTTTTTGCTGAGGCAATTGGGGTTAAGTGACTTGCCCAGGGTCACACAGCTAGGAAGTGTTAAGTGTCTGAGACCAGATTTGAACTCAGGTCCTCCTGACTTCAGGGCTGGTGCTCTATCCACTGCGCCATCTAGCTGCCCCTAGTGTTGTTGTTTTTAATTGTGTATATAAATATAACTATTGTTTGTGCTAGAAGTAGATCATACCAACCATTGATTGATTAAATTTTCAGTGTGAACATCAGAAATTGGTAAATGAACAAATCGGGACATGATTTATTGCTTTATTTCTAGATTTAAGAAAGTGATGTAAAAATGTTCACTGCATATTAAACATGGAAGTATATAATGCATATGTGTTTTTGCTTATTTATTTTTCAAGAAAGCCAATTGGTTTTTGGTTTTTTTTTTTTTGAAGTATTTTTTTTATTAAAGCTTTTTATTTGTATATCATATGTATGGGTAGTTCCCCAGCATTGATCTTTACAAAGCTTTCCATTACAAATTTTACCCCCAGTCCCCTCCTCTCCCCTAAATGGCAGGAAGTCCATGACATGTTAACAATGTTGAATTACTTGACAAGTTATGCAAGAAAAATCCTATCTACAAGAAAAAAAAGAAAATCAGAGAAAGGCAACACAATGCAGGCAAATATCAATAGAGATCATGAATATGTTATGTTGTGGTCCATATTTCATATCCCTCTCTCTGGGTGTATATGGTTTTCTTCAGTGAACAACTGGAACTGGTTTGAGACAATTCTTTGTTGCAGAGAGCCATGTCCATCAGAATTGATCATCATGTAATACTGTTGTTGCTGTGTATGATGATAAGAAAGCCAATTGTTAATGTAAATGTTTATTTACCAGCACACTACTGGACATAATCCTCCTAAGAAGCATCTAAAGGCTTATGTTCAGTAGGGAAAAAAATCCATCATCAGAACTTTTTGAGATTTTTTTTTCTTTCCCTGATAATCATAAGTATTTTTCCTTTATCATTAGTATTTCAAATACCTCTGGCATTAGAGACACAAATAATCAGGATTAAAAGATCTCTATAGAAAAAGTATAGGAGATTATATAAAAAAGGCAAAGAAAGGAAGTATTGCATGTTAGTCCTCTTCCTGATACATTCACGGTGAAAATTAAAATACAGTGGCCAATGAAGGAATTTGCTTTGTTTAATTTTATTTATTTGTAATAGGTAAGTAAAAGAGAGAAAAGACAGATTTTCTGTTAGTTGAAAAAAATAAAATGTAATCAAAACAAAATAGAACAGAATTGCATGGCAGTGGGTACAAAATATGGCTAGTTGTGCTTTTTTTTACAGTGGCAAAGCATAAAAAACTAAGGAGGTGCACAGAAATTGAGGAATGGATGAGCAAATCATGATACATAATGGAATATTACTATGTGTTAAGAAATGAAAAAAGGTATAGTTGCTCAGTGAAGCAAGTAAAATCAGGAGAACAATTTATACAATATCAACAACATCACCAAGACAAACAACTTGTACATGTGCAACAAAATGACCAACAAAAATTTCAGAGAACTGGTAGTGAATCATGACACTGCCTCTTAATAGAGAGATGATGGACTCATGATGCAGAACGAGACAGACTTTTTTGGACACAGCCAATGTGAGAATTTGTTTTGCGTGATGATATATATTTATTCAAATGATTCTGTTTTTCTTTCTTTTTTCCCAATAAGAGGTGAATGTAGGTGGAAGGATACGGAAAGTGGAGAGATAGACAGACAGACAGGCAGAAACACAGAGACAGAAAGAGATAGAGACAAAGACAATGAGAGAGAATGAGACAAAGAGAGAGAGAGACAGAGAATCAATCATTGGTCATTAAAGCCATCTTTTTTTTTTTTTTAATGCATAGAGAAGAACAGAAGTCCAAAAAGACTCAGAGACAGCTATAAAATGTATAAGATTGGCTTAAAATTTAAAAGAAAAGCACATAATTAACACATAAATAACATAACTTACTCTCTTCCCCTATCTGGAAGAAGCTCTTATGAGATAATTTCCATACTATCAAGGCACAAACTGTTTAGCAACCTCCATTGTCCATCCCCCAACCTCTAGGTATCTTCAAACAATCTTTTGAGGTGTTTATTAGAATATTTTTAGACTGGTCAGGGACCTGGTCTGCCAAGTACATTGAATCTGTTCCCTGATTCCCCCACCTTTGAGCTCTCTGGCACTTCCTCTCCTCCTTGATCTTCCTTCTCTTCTGAATTTCCACTTTCACACTTGGAAAACCCCAAGGCTATATTTCCCTATAAAGGATCTGCTTATGATAAAGATCTTTGCTAAATACCTTTCAGGTACTCTCTCTCTCTCTGTGTCTCTCTGTCTCTCTTTCTGTGTGTGTGTGTGTGTGTGTGTGTGTGTGTGTGTGTGTGTGCGTGTGTCTGTTATGACAGTATCTGTCTGTCTCTTCCTCAATACAATTGACTTTTTTTATTCCTCAGATTATATGGAAATTATCATTTTATTTGGTGCTCGTTAAATTCAAATAAAAATAAATATGTGGTTTTTGTTTAATGAATAGAATGATTCTTTCTGCTTTCCTAAATCATTTAATTTCGGTTGCTGAGATGATGAAAATATCTAGATTGTTATTATTTTTTCCTTTGTCACATGGGAAAAGGCATAGGTTAGAAACAAACTGATTACAACACAATAATAAAAAAGTGAAGTAAGAATGATTAAATCAAGACAAAGAGTGGGGAGATGAACTGTCCTTCATGGAAACAAAAACTATTGTCTCTAAGTGTCTCTGGGTAGAATGATAAAAATGAATTGTAGTTAAAAAAGTAGTTGTTATAGTTAAAAAAGACAGGTACAACATTTAGTTGTGTGTTTTTTGTAATTATTAAAAGGTACCAGAGGCAGGTAGGTAGTATAATAGATAAAGTGCTGAATTTAAAATCAGGAAGAGCTGAATTCATAACCAGGTTGAGACACTTACCAGCTCTTTTGTCCTTGGCAAGTTACTAAACTTGTATTTTCCTTAATTTCCTCAATTACAAAATGGTGACAGTGATAACATCTACTTCCCAGGGTTGTTGTAAGGTTCTGTGTTAAGTGCTTGTTGCAGTGCCTGGCATATAGTAGATGCTATATAAATGCATTCTCCCTTCCCTTATTTAAAAAAAAAATCTTCTCTAAAACTCATTCTCTCTTCATTCTCATTCATATTCACAAAAATTCCAAGAAGTTCCTTGCCAAGGGCTGAATGACTGGACGCATCTGAATGTCATGTTACCAATGAGACATGTCTGCTTTAGCATTAACATTCAGCCAATATGAATACTTTCCAAACTGTGGGATTGATGTTTGAATTTAAATTGGATCAAAAAATTCTTGTCCCAAATGATTCCCTGGCCTTTGAACATGTTAAGTCAGTTTAAAGAAAAAAAGAAACTAAATTTGAGATTCTTTCTTTGCTCAGTTTGTAATCCTTTTAGCAGGTATGAAACCTTCTACTTAACCTCAGAACTGGATGTCACCTTTAGGCTTTTTAAAGAAAGGTTCTACCTTCAGTCTTGATAATCAGATCCACCTTCTGTGATGTTACAGAACTTATTTATCATAATTGTTGTTATTATCATAATAATTATCATTATTACATCAATCATTGTAGAAATGATTTCTTTATTCCTAGGGAGCTTGAGATGTGAGAAGTCCCTTCACTGTGCAAAAAAGCAGCATATCTGCAACATAGACCATTAGAAAATTGTCAGGAGTCACTGAGGTATAAAAGTAACCTCTAATTTTTCACATCAAAAAACTGAGGATCAAGTAGGTTTAAGTGATTTTCTCAAAGTCATAGTCCTAGTTAAGTACTGAGGGTGAAAATCTCACTCATCTCATTGCCCAATCAATGCATTTTCCAGTTAATCATCAAGTATTTATTATGTGCCTACTATGTGCCAATGTGCTACGTGTCAAGGGTACCAAGAAAGACAAAAGATAGTCCTTGAGCTTATGGATTTTATAATCTAATTTTTCAAGGAGTTTATAATTTAATTTTTACTATCCTAGTCACAGGCTAGAATTGAATATAAATATGTCTTCCTTACTCCAAAACTGGTGCTCCATCCATTATACTACATTGTTTCTGGTACCTTACAAAAGTACAGACTGTCAGAAAATATTTTAAATTAGATTTCTCATATTAATATGCAAAACACTCACCTTCTATATGAGTTCTTAACACATACCTTAGTTTATTTTCTAAATACAAGCAAAATCTTTTTTTTCCTCTATTTTTTTCCTGTTTCATGTGAAATTTCTCCAAAATTTATCTTAACATCAAACTTTCATGTGTATTTGCTCCTTGGAGAATTCTCATTCTCATGTTTGCACTCCATCATTACAAGTCTGTTCTTTTACAGCCTGAAGTTCTGGTTTTGATGGAGGCATTCAGACAATATTAAATCACTACAAGAATTGTGAATACCTTCCTAAAAAAGAGCCATAAGCTTTTTGGAAAGGGGGATTCAGAAGGAGTCATTTGGGGGTGATTGGTCTTCTGGCTGCTACTTCTACCTCATGTCTTGAAATCTTCTGACAAGAAGGAAAAGAGACAAAAAATATAAAATAAAATGAGGCTTTACATTTAGAAACAAAAATTCTAAGATAAGTTTTCTTTTCCCTAACATTCTATAAACCAAGAAAAGACATGTACAAACAAGTTGGCATAAGAGATTGATACAGGTTTTGAAGTTAGCCTAGGTTCAAATTCTGTCACTCCCTTTTACTTTATTGGTGACTTTGAACAATTCAATTAACCACCTGGGGCCTCAGTTTCCTCACCAGTAAAATGAGATGATTAGGTTAGATAATCTCTGCCAAAGAGCCATGAAAATGAATATAAAATGAAATGGTCACCTGGATCTGAAAGTCACACCATTTTGAAATGTACATACAAGTCTTTAGTGTCCATAGATATTTTTTTAAAAACTGGAAATTTATTCTCCAAAGTTCAAACAATGCCTTAGAATTTCCTTCCAATATCAATTCTGAATGACAGCCTGGGGTTTTCTGCAATGGCATTTGTCTAAGAGTTTGTCAGGAAAAGTAATTTCATTTCTTATGATACATTTCATTTATATTTTAGTGTATTAGCTGGATACATTATTGATCCTTGTTCCATCCAATTTAGGCTTCTACAGAATAGACAAAAAATTTGGCCTAAAAGATGACTGCTCTAAACTGCTTGCTCCAGAGTGGTGATGAGACCTAATAGCATTACGGCAGTGAAGGGGATGATGTTAAAGGGAAGGAAAAAGAATTACACTTTCAGAAAGATCATTTGTCATACAGCTACACACATTGTGTACACATATGTAAAATACAAGAGCTTGTAAATATATCTTTTCTCCAAATTGTCCCACATAAAGCTAACAAATTGATATTCCTAAGATATGAATCTGACCATCATCCCCTTGCTGAAAAAACTTCAGTAGCTCCCTATTGCCTTATATAAAATCCAAAATCCTCCACCTAATGTTTAAAACACTGTGTCTTCCATCTTCCTTTTCCTTCTTATCTCCCATTATTCCTCTTCACATACTCTCTATTCCCATCCAAGTGGTCTATCGAGTGTGGACATAACATGCCACCTCCCGCCTATGCAGCTTTTCACACGTTGCCCCACTCCCAACTCATCCCACTCCCCTCCATCTCCCAGTATTCCAAACCTTTAAAGCACACCTCAAGGACCTCTTCCAGAGAACATTCCTGATTCCCCATTGTTACCTTAGGTGCGGCTGTGTCTCACGCCTTATGGACCTTAATACTTCCATTCAAATCTAGTTTCAAACTCTTCCTAGCTCTGTGCTTTTGGAGGAATCTCTTAATTCTGTTGTCTTAGTTTCCTTGATTGAACCTTCTAGGGCTGTTGCAAAGATCAAATAAAATACCTGTAGAATGCTTAGTACAATGCCTGGTACATAGTAGGCACTTAATAAATGCTTGTTTAGGGGCAGCTAGGTGGCGCAGTGGATAGAGCACCAGCCCTGAAGTCAGGAGGACCTGAGTTCAAATCTGGTCTCAGACACTTAACATTCCCTAGCTGTGTGACCTTGGGCAAGTCACTGAACCTCAATTGCCTAAGCAAAAAATAATAATAAAATAAATAAAAATGAATAAATGCTTGTTTGGATTATTTTGTACTTGGCACTTATATCCCTGTATACATGCTCTATCCCTCCAGGAGAAAGTAAACACTTTGAAGGCAAAAACTGCTTCTTCTCTTTGCCTTTCTTCCAATCGCAGGTATCTTAACATGACAAGTGCTTAATAAATGTTTGTTTAATTGAATTGAATAAATAGATGAATGTATGAGTGCATGTGGGAATGGGGAGGAGGCTGTCAAGATTGATGACTTCATAGATTGGTCTCACTCTACCAATTACTGATCAACATCTGATCTACAACTTGGAGTTAGTTTGAAAGAGTTGCCTGGGAGCACTGAAGCTAAGCAATGACTTGCCCAGGATCACAAAGTCTATATAGGTCTGAGACAAGATCTGAATCAGGTCATCTGACTCAGAGAAATTATCACTAATTACTACTGTACTCTGTAGACTAGAGAAAAGAGAGAAAGAGACAGAGACACAGAGACAGAGAGAGTCAGAGACAGAGATCCAAAGCCAGAAAGAAAGAGGGAGAAGAAAAGATAGAGTGGGAAGAGAAAGGGAGAAAAAGGGAAATAGAGAGGGGAAGAGAGAGGGAGAGAGAGGAAGGAAGGGAGAGGGAGAGAAATAAGACAGAGGGAGAAAGACAGAGAGACAGAGACAGAGAAAGAGACACAGAAAGAGAGATAGAGAGAAACAGAGAGAAGGGAGAGAGAGAGAAAGAGTGAGAGAGAGAGAGAGAGAAAGGAGAGAGAGAGAGAGAGAGAGAGAGAGAGAGAGAGAGAGAGAGAGAGAAAGAGAGAGAGAGAGAGAGAGAGAGAGAGAGAGAGAGAGAGAGAGAGA
>JAJPUD010005884.1:0-27854 GCA_023553655.1 Myrmecobius fasciatus
GTCCTCCTCGCCCCCACGAATTACTAAAGTCCCGGTGGACGGGACAAAAAACAAAGCTGGATTTCTAAGAGAAGTGGGAGAAGAAAGGACAATTTTCATTTCCGTCCCTGTCTTTTCCATAGGCATCTTCTGCTTCTTAATATCTTAGAATGACTAAACAAAATTCATATAGGCTTCAACTACTTAAAGTCCTCAGGGATGTGGCTAATTTGTTGTTGTTTTTCACTCAGCTGTGTTAAAGGTGGCTGCATTTTTATACTTAAACATCACATTAACACTTTGTGATTACATAATGAGCTTCAAACTTTATAAAAAGGAGTAAGGGGGGCAGCTAGGTGGCACAGTGGATAGAGCACCAGCCCTGAAGTCAGAAGGACCTGGGTTCAAATCTGATCTCAGACACTTAATATTCCCTAGCTGTGTGACCCTGGGCAAGTCACTTAACCTCAATTGCCTCAGCAAAAAGCAAAAAATAAATAAATAAATAAATAAATAAAAATAAAAAGGGGTAGGGGGAAGGGTTGGCCAAAGACCAGTTCCTCTATTTAATAACTTAAGCAGGAAGAAAACTAAAACAAAAATCTAAGAACAATATGAACAGTTAAGTGGATTACTATTTTTCTTAGCAGCTACGTTATTGAAGATTTCCTTTCTTTGTTGTTGTTTACCTATGTCTAACTCTTTAATGACCTTATTTGGGATTTTCTTGCAAAAATACTGGAGTTTTGTCATGTCCTTCTCCAGGTCATTTTGCAAATGCAGAAACTGAGGCAAACCTGATAAAGTAACTGGTCAAGGGTCACACAGCCAGGACATGTCTAAGGCCAGATTTGAACTCAGGAAGATGAGTCTTCCTAACTCCAGGTCCAGCCCTCTATCCACTGTACCACCTAGGTGCCCACTTCTCTTTTTATAATCCCTCTCTCTTTTCAAGAAGCCCTGGTTTTTTATACACTGCAACAATAAGACTATACGATGATCAACTGGACATGTATCTCTTCAACAATGACATGATTCAAACCAGTTCCAATTGTTCAGTGATGAAGAGAGCCATCTACACCCAGAGAGAGAACTGTGGGAACTGAATGTGTTTCACAACATAGCATTTTCACTCTTTTTGTTGTTGTTGCTTGCATTTTATTTTGCTTCTTTTTTTTTCTTGTGCAGCATAATAATTGTATAAATATGTATACATATATTGGATTCAACATATATTTCTACCATGTTTAACACTACTTGCCATCTAGGGGAGGGCATTAGGGGAAAGGAAGGGAATTGGAACACAGGGTTTTGCAAGGGCTAATGTTGAAGAATTGTCCATGCATATGTTTTGAAAAATAAAAAGCTTTAATAAAAAAAAGAAGCCCTAATTTTTAGGTGTTTAGTTTAAATTTCTTTTAGTTCCAAATTTATTCCATGGCTTTCTCTATAAACTTTCCTGGAAACTACAAGAATAGGTAAGTCATTGTTCTCTCCAGACTCTTGCATTGCTCATTTGGAATTGTCCTCTCCTTTATGCTGGACCTTGATTGTCCAGCTCAGAGAGGGAAATGGTTTTTTTTGTTTGTTTTGTTTTGTTTTTTCCTTTCTTTGCATGCTCAGGACCCACCACAGAGCCTATAACATTGTAAGTGCTTAATACATGCTTGTTAATGAACTGACTGACAGATTGGCTTGAGTGACCACAAAAAGTGTAATAATTCTTCATCTTGATTTCTAGGTAACCCTAACACTTGCCAAAGAAATTACAATCTTAAGAAATCTGCTGCCAGTGTCCCTGGCAAAGAAGAGAATAGTTCCTCAGATTGGCCACTACATCAAATCCTGAAGTGGGTATTAACAAGGTGAATGAAATTTCCCTAGGCTGAAATAGTGCTATTTGAATCAATGTCCAAAGGGAAACTTATAAACTCTGCAGGGCAAAGGGATGAACCAGAGAAAATTCCTGAACTCAATAGCCTTTTCTTTACCCTACTTTGCCCTTCTCCTTCTTGATTTTCCCAAGTGACATCTAGTTAGTATATGTCACAGTCGCTTGCTTTGGCTTGTTTACCTCTTAATTATCAGTGTCCAAGTAAGCCCTCTAAGGCTGTGAGTTACAGGTGAGTTGCTGCGCTACATTAATGAAGAAGATTTCAGCACTGAGTTAGTTTTCTCAGGTCCAACTCCCCTCCTCTACTCTATTCCTTCAAGTTCATGTGCTTTAACTTCTACAAGACATATTTCTTATATCCTTTGTATTTAACCTGGTTTGTTCTTTTTGTATCTCTATTATATAGAATAAATTACTCAATCCTATTTGCCTCAGTTTCTCATCTATAAAATGAACTGGAGAAGGAAATGGCAAACCCCAAATGGGATCATGAAGAATCAGAATAACAGCATTTGTTAAGTTGAAGTCAGCTTGTACTAGATACACATTCTTGATTCTTCCCAAAATTCGTCTGATTTTTTCATTTTTATTTTTTAATATTACATTTATTACCATAATTTATTCTACTATTTCCTAACATAGTTTGATCCCCCCCCTTTTTTCCCCTATGGAGATAGCCTATAGATTATATATGGATCTGCTCAGACAAGATATCCCAGATTCAAGATATGCCATGAGTATGCATCAACTCAAAACCCATAGCTTGTGAGCCTCCACGAGTGTTTTAGCTTTTGTTAGTCAAACAGACTAGTGCCTCCCCTTCTGTCTTCTTCTTTTTCCTTCTCTTCTCTAAGGGACAGTAAAGGCATGATTACACAATGGATATGACACAATGAATTCAAAACAATAACATCCAATGAAATAGCATAACCAAAAAAAGTAGGGATAAAAAAGTATACCATAAGCTAAGGCACACTCTTATACATATGTATATCATCAGTGTGGAAAGTGAACACATCTAGGAAGTTACCATATAGAGGTACACAAATAGAAAAATTCATACACAGAGGAAACATGGATGGGCAGAGTATACACAAAGAAGGAACAACTCATGCCTCTAAATCCTACAGATTTACACACACATATGTATATCTATATGTATGTAGTCATATACACAAGTGTGTGCACAAAATATGTATGCAATGTGAGAATAGGGTATTGTATCAATATATACATATATTTCCAGATACATGTATACATGGATATCTATAAATTTTCACACACATTTGATATCTTGATCTTTTTTACTAACCCAGTGATAAACTGATAACATATTGCACTTGAGCCTTTCAAATCCTATTACACACAAGTGTAATTGTGATCAAGAAAGGACCTCTCAGAACTTGTTTCCTCATCTGTAAAATGGGAATAATAATAATAATAATACTCCTATACCTTATGCCACAGGTTTATTATGAAGAAAGCCTCAATTAACCCTAAAGCCCTGTAATAAATACAAGTTATTATCATTTCTCCCTTTTCCAAACACCCCAAGGCATGACCTGAGGCAGATCAAATCTGGAAACTTCTTGGATTTTATTAGTCCTACCTGGTAGATCTGGTTTACTGCTAACAAAGTCCCTAAGTACCCACTTAGTGAAGGAGTGACACCTCCAAAAAAGGGATTTTGTGCCTTTGGGATATCTGAACTTCATGGCAGCCAAGCCTTTAGCCCTTTCTACAACTCTAAAATTCTATAGTAAGTTGTGTTCCTTCCTTCCTGCCTTCCTGCCTTCCTGCCTTCCTGCCTTCCTGCCTTCCTTCCTGCCTTCCTGCCTTCCTTCCTTCCTTCCTTCCTTCCTTCCTTCCTTCCTTCCTTCCTGCCTGCCTACCTTCCTTCCTGTCTTCCTTCCTGCCTTCCTGCTTTCCTCTTTTTCTCCCTCCTTCCCTTTCTCCTTCCCTCTGTCTGTCTCTGTCTCTATTTCTCGGTCAGTCTCTAAATTTCAAATGATTACAAATTCTTTACAAAGCATTGTTTCCTGCTCTAGCAGTGCTAAAAAATGTTAATTAAGGAGCACTTGTAATCCCTAAATGCCCCTGCGGGTAATGTCAGTAAAGCAGAACATTAACAGTACATTAATTAGCAATAACAAAGCATGCTTAAGTATATTAACATAATCCACATGAGAAACCATGTGCATTTCCTGTGTTCATTGTTATTAAAATAAACTTTTCCCAAACAACTACCTAGATCCAGACTTTGTCTCTTTAACACTCATTCTAGAACAAGCAAATGAAGGAATTCAATCCAACAAACATTTACTAAGGTCCTGCCATTTGACAAACATTGTCTATATATAATCATATATAGATAAAATGACACACAAAATCCCTGTCTTCAAGGTGGGAAATATAACCTGTACATACACAAATTTAAAATATATAAAAAGTAATTCATATGAAGAGATCCAATATGAAATATGTAACAAATTAACAATAAAACAAGTGGTTCTACTGTTAGAACAAACTACTCTTGCTTCACCATTTTTTTTTTGTTGGTTATTTCAAACTGGATGTATTGGAGACAACTCAAACTTAATAGAATTTAGATATTTCTCCCCCTGTACTTTTTCTTCTTAAACATTTCTCCATCTCTGCCAAAGGAACTGTATTCTTTTTGTCCTCTAGATCGACAATCTTGGCATGATCCTGAACTCCTCATTCTTCCTACCACACATAATCAAATAGTTGCCAATTTTTTTTTCCCATTCACAAAATCTCTTAAATCTTCTTACTTCATCCCCACAATGCCTCCCTCTGTTCAGGGTTTCTTAAACTTTTTCCACTCTCTAAACCTTTTTTGCCTGAGAAATTTTTTGTGACCCTAGGAATATAGGTATATAAAATAGGCATATAAATGAAACATTTTCTGATAAAAAATGATAAAAAAAAATTATTTTAAAACAATTCTTTGCTATACTTATAATTTTACCATTTATTAAAAATGAAAGCAAATTTGCATACTAATTACATGAATCTTTTGGGGTTTTTTAACATAAAGATTTAAATCTTGGAAGAACATTTCAGAACTTTTACTGTTGTTCAATTTTTAAGATCCTCTGCCTTCAGTAATGAGACCTTACATGGGGTTGCAACCTACAGTTTAGGAAATTTGGCCTTAATTCTTTCCTTCATTAACTCTTGAGTAGAGTATTATATCTTTCTCATTGGTTTCCCTATCTCAAGCGTTTGCTTTTCCCAGTTCATCTAAAACCCTGCTGCCAAAGTAATTTTCCTTCAGTTCAGATCTAGCCACATGATTCCCTTAATCAATTCCAGTGATTTCTTCCTAACTGGTAAAATATAAATTTGTCTGTCTAGCTTTTAAAGTCTTACAAATCTGGAGCCAAACTATCTTTCAAGAATTGTTGAACAATATTCTCTCTTTGACTCTATTTCATAGATTTCCTTTTTTCTTTTAACTTGAGATACAAGAACCACTTCTTATGGAAAGCTTTTCTTGATCACTTTGTCTTCTAGTGCTCCCCCCAGCCTTTGTAAATGTTTACATATATTAACTTAATATTTATGCTGAATATATTTTAATATGTAATTGTTTTACGGTTACGGTTAAGCTCCTTGAAAGCAGGGATTACTTGATTTTCTTGTATCACCAGTTCCAAGTAAACTGGTACACTGCTTAACACATAGTAGAAACCTACTAAATATTTGATCAATTATTATATAATTATTTTTTTTTTGGCTGAGGCAATTGGAGTTAAGTGACTTGTCCAGAGTTACACAGGTAGGAAGTATTAAGTGTCAGAGATCAAATTTGAACTCAGGTCCTCCTGACTTCAGGGCTGGTGCTCTATCCACTGCCCCAACTAGCTGCTCCTGCTATATAATTTTTTAAAATACTTTTGCTATAAGGTTAGTTAAGTCTGTCTAATTTCTATTGGGAAACATATAATGAAAACATGGTAAAGAGGATCTCTCTTTAGTGAGAACATTAGAAACCCAGCCCCTCAAAGTTACCTCAAAGCTTTGATACTATAGTAGTCAGCTGAACTCTAGGGGATCAGCCAGTTAAGGGGAAGAACTCTAGAGAGAACACTACACTACAAAGTAGAGAAATTCAACAGGAAAAATGAGAAGCCAGATCGGTAACAGGATTAGTGGAAGGAGTCTTTAGTGTTGCTGGTAAAAATATATATATATATATATATATGTTATATATATATATATATATGAAAATATGTGTATGCAGAGGTGATGAAGTTAGGAAAAGGGGAGTTACTAAATTTTTCCAGGGATGAGGGAAATGATAAAGGCTAATTGATCCCACAAAACACAGCAGAAGAAAGAAGGAGAGAGAATCAAGGATGTAGTAGAAGATTTATCCTTGGTAGGGAAGACAACCTATTCTGAGATGGAGTAAAGATGTAGAGCTTGGGATATGGATGACTTATTATAAAGGAAGATCACTTCAGTAAAAGAGATGAGAGTACCTGCTGAGAATGTGTGTATGCATGTATATTATGGGAAAGAGGCAGAGGGATTGAATTTGTATCTTCAAGAAGAGAGGCAATGACAAAGTATTCTATTACTTTTATTTTATACAGCAATGAAATTGTATCCCATAGCAGTGCTGTGGAGAAGATGCTAATACAGCAAGGAAACAAAATGGGGGAAGAGTTTTATCTAAAGAATGATCAATGAGGAAAAGAGGAGAAAGAAGAAAAAGGGAAAAGTGTAGTATTACTATAAATTGAATTTCTATCCAAGACCTTCTTTGCAGAAAACATCTGAGAACCACATCTATGTTTTTAGAACTTTGGCAAGTTTCTGCTAATTTCAACCCAAGTATAGGTAAAGTATCCTTCACAAACCTTTATCAACAGAATCATTTTGATATGGCATTATCAACAGAAAGCATTATTCACAACTGTTAACCTCTAGAAATATCCATAAGAATAAAAGTACAGAATATCTCAGTTCCAGAAAACATGTGACCCATAGAGTATGTTATATATTTTTTTCTGCCAGTACCAAATAATTGCTATGTGTGGGAAAAACAGTTATAGTTAGATTTGATATGTCACTAAAAGAGAAGGTGGAGATTTTTGACACCATAATTTGTTTATCAATAAATGCAAATATTTATCACTACTTCATCAGTTTAATTTTGTAATTTCAGGGTACAATTTTCTTCTGGAATAGAAGTAATGTGGTATAGTGAGAAGAATAGCAAATTGGAAGATAAAGAGCTAGGCTCTAATATAAGTCCTATCTTACTTAATTGAGGGGCAAATCACTTAGCCCTGTTTCATTTTTCTCATATGAAAATAGGCTGAAGAAGGAAATGGCAAATTACTTCGTATACCCACAAATAATCTGGGCCAACTGAAAATGACTAAACAAAAACAGCAACAAAGTTAATTATGATTTCCTTTTTAAAATACATTTATAATTTTTTCATGAACAAAAATAGTTTTTCTCTACCTCTAGTTATCTTCCTTCAATATTACAAAGGAAAGTAAGAAAAAGAACTCAAGTAACAAATATGCAGAATGAATCAAAACAAATTCTTATAGTGGCCATATTGAAAATTATGTCTCACAACTCTGACGTACTACTTCATTCTGTGATTGGTTAAAATGACAGGAAATGATAATGATAAATGTTGGGGGGCATTAGGAAAATTTGGACCCTAATACATTGTTGGTGGAATTTTGCAATGACCTAACCATTCTGGAGAGCAATTCGGAACTATAGCCCAAAGGGCTATAAAACTGTATATACCCTTTGATCCAGCAGTGCCACAACCAGATCTGTATCCCAAAGACATCATAAAAGAGGAGAAAGATACTACCTATCCAAAAATAAATGTTTGTAGCAAGGAACTAGAAATTGAGAGGATGCCCATCAACTGAGGAATAGCTGAATAAATTATAGTATATAATGATAATAATAATAATGGAATGGAATATTATTGTTCGATAACAAATGACGAGCAGGCTGATTTCAGAAAATTCTGGAAAGACTTACATGACTTGGTGCTGAGTGAACCAGAAAAAAACATTATACACAGTATCAGCAGGATTATGTGATGATCAGCTATGATAGATTTGGTTCTTCTCAGTAATATAGTGATCCAGGATGGTTCCAATATACTTGGGATGAAAAATATCATCTACATCCAAAGACAGAATTATGGATATTGGATGTAGATCAAAACATAGCATTTTCACTTTTTTATTTGTTTGCTTTTTTCTTCCTTGTGTTTTTTTCCCTTTTGATCTGATTTTGCTTGCACAACATGAAAAATATGAAAACATGTACAAAAGAATTGCACATAAAAAAATTATGTCGCATTCTGCAACCTGAGTTCATCACCTCTCTGTGAGGAAGTGAATAGAAAGCTTCCTCATTGGTACACTGGAATCATAATTTATATCATTTCTTTGATCAGAATTCTTTGGCATTTTTTGCTGTTGTTATTGTGTAATTGTTCTGCTCATTGCATTTTGCATCAGTTCATACAAGTCTTTACTGAAATGAATCATTTCATCACTTATTCTGGTGTAATAGTATGGTCTTATACTGGTAGACCATAAAACTTTCCCCAGTTGAAGGACATCTTTTTATTTGTTACTATAAAAAAGAGCTTCTTTAAATATTTCTGTGCATATTTTGTTTTCTTTGATTTCTTTGAGACATATATTAGTAGCAGTGTGTCACTAGATTGAATGGTATTCACAGTTGAATCATTTTGGAGGGACACAGTTCCAAATTTCTTTCCAGAATGACCACATCATTTCATAGCTCCATGAACAGATCATTAATGTGCTTATTTTTCTGGAAACCCACATTTTCCATTTTTCTCAGCTTTGTTAATTTGATGGATGGGAGGCAGAATCTATCCTTTATTAAATAAGTAAATCAAATTTATATAATTTTAAATTCTCTCTCCCATCCCCTCTAAAGTCTATTATAACACTCAATATAACAAGCTTAACCCTGCCACAAAGGAATAATAGATGCTTTAGTCACATATGCCACAAGTATATTTAGTTAACAAAAAGAAATCAACAATTAAAAAAGTAAAAATATTATTATTAAGGTAGTTACTCTTAGAAAATAGCAATTTCAGGAGATTTGGATTCAACTGTTGAATATATATGACCACTAAGAAACTATATGTCCTTGAATAAATCATAGATCATATACTTTAGAGCTACAGGGAACATAATAATTTTCAAATCTACCATGGTACAGATGAAGAGCAGTGTTTCAGATTTTCTATTTACCATTTTGATGATCTTAATCAAGTTGCTTAATTAAAGGAAAATTTCACTGTGCAAAATTAACAGTTCAGATCTATGTATGTTCAGATCTTAGAGTTCTTAAGTCCTGCTTTCTAGTTCTTAGATTTTATGATCCTAAGATAATAAAGAAAAATTTTTTTAAAAAATTCATTTTGTACTTTTCTCACTAATCTTTAGCTCTTATTAATCACAGTTTAATCTAAACCTGGTCTTATTCCCAGACTTCATTACAATTCTCCTTTCTATATCACCCTATAAAGCTATCTTGGAATCAAATCTCTCTCAATCTCCACAATCCTCATAGGTATTTCAGGTAACTGCTAGCTACATGATTAATTGAAATTTATCTATGACTCCTGTAGGTATATCACTAGTGATGACTTCAAATCTTCTCTAACTTTTACAGAATTTTTGAAAGAGCCTTTATCCTTTTTAGAACAAAGCATTCTTAAAACAAATCTAAACAAAGTTTCATAAACATAGATTTGAAAAGGTTTCATTATAGCAGCTCTTAATAAGTAATAAAACAACATTATTTATAAGTAATCTTCCTTTAAATAATATTTAAATGGAAAAAATGTTTCCCTTTTCTCATTTCATCTTATCACTTAAATAAAAATGGATGTATCCCTTTGACATGGTTTATCTCCTAATAATTTAGTGATATATAATTGCTACTGGGCCCAGTAGAATGTTATAACTCTCATTCATTCCTTATACCATTAAAGGATGCTCTGAACCATATTCAGTTTCAGGGGAGTCCCCCTTCCCCAACATACACAATGAATTAAATCATTTTTCTTTAAATCAGCTGGCTTTCTAAACCCTAATCTTTCCCAATAATTAGGTACTTAGAGTATCAGAATATGAAACATTTTTAAGTGCTGAATTCACCATTTACTTCAACTCTGCACTGTCTCCTTCAAGGTTTATGTCTCCTGGCAAGTTAGCTCAAAGCTTGGTCTTATCCTCCTATTTGTGGTTATTCTCTTCTTCAAGAAGCACAATAGTGGACATAATGTCCACTTTCCATAGTAGAGCCACTTTGGGTCACAGAAGCTCCCAAGTTTTGCAACTCATTAATTTACCTCCACAGTTGGCAATGTCCTCTTGATCACAACATGGGCACCTATGCTCAGGTTAAAAAAAATACAAAAAGAGGCAGCTGCCATAGTTTACTGAGAAAATAGGGTAAAACCATCTTTTTCCCTTCTATTTCAGATCTCTAAAACTCTCCTTAATAAACTTTATTCTTTTTTCCATTGTTCTAATGTGTGATAGCATCATCAACCTGATATCAGCTTCTTCATCAATAAAATGACAGAGTTGGAAAAGATGGTTTCTGATATTCCTTTCAGTTCTTCTTATGATCCTTAGACTACCTCTAAACATTCTGGTTTGGGGATTATTGTGTCTTGCTTGTATAATGAGCATATATTCTTTCAACGTTATTGGGGTTTTTTACTTCTCTTCTAGATTCTCCTTCACTTCTATATATTTGCATTCCCAGTCTACTGTTCTCTCAGATTCCAGTTTTTCTTTTTTGCCTTTTATTTTTGCTGTAAAGGCTATACATTTTACATTCATAATTTTCTTTCCTCTTTTGAATCACAAACGAATAGCATGTCATGATTCCATGTTCTCCTTACAATCTAGAGGATCCTCTATCTGATCAAGAGATGAATCATTTTGTTTCATCAGTATTTATTCTTAAATGTCTGCATTAATTTACTAGATCTGAAGAGCATTGTTCCTTCTGTTATTAATGTTTTATCTTTTCATTTATCTACTTATTTCAGGGTTTTAAAGTTTTCTTCTTCATGAAATCTTTGGTAATTTCAAATTTTCTCTCTATTTATTTTTCTCCTGATTTTCTGCTATTCTTTTTCTAACTTTGTCTGCTCTGATGATGGCTTTTGGGGGAAATGGATCTCAAAGTATCTCATTTTCTTTCCACATTAAGTAATTCACAATTCACTAGCATAGATCTCTGCTCTAAGTAACTTTTAGGTGATCAGCATCAGTCCCAGCTGGATTCTGGTATCTTTCCTAATGTTTAGTAGAATGGGGTATGGTATCCCACTTAAAACACACACACACATACACCCCCTCACACACACACACACACACACACACACACACACACACACACACACACATACTGTCCTGCCCTAGTGTCCTGTCCCACCTGTTCTCTTTCTTAGTTCTCTCACCTTTCACCACCACTTCAGATGGCTGCTGTACTGGTGCTACCAGGTTGTCAGCAACAATGTCATCAGGATTGCCTCGTTGCTGATGCTGAAATGAGTTGTCCTCTCAACTAAGCTTTTGCTCCTGAAGAGGTACCATCTTCTGGGCTGGTTATCTTTTGCCTCCTGAACAAAATTCTGCAGCCTAAAGCTGGGGTCTCCATTGAACTGAAAATGAGAGGAGAATGAAGTATTGGACTGATTTTTCTTGCAAGACTCTACCCGTGATCCAGGTCCTTGTAGACACATACTGTTGGAAGTAGGGAAGTTTGGGGAGATGAGGGAGATATTGGAGATAGAGAAGATCAAGGAGGTGTGTTGAGTGAATTCAGGGTCAACAAATATCAGTTCATGTGTTGTGTGTTTTTTTTTTTAACCTCATTTTGGATTCTGAGTGTCTTAGATCTTGGAAACAGTGTATGTTTATTTTTCATTCACACTCTCCATTTTGGAGAGGTCATTGGCAGCAGAGAAAATATGTAGTCCTCCATTTTGCTGTTCATGTGACTCTTATTTCCTCTTCAAAACAATAGAAAATCCTTAATTTGCTATTAAGGTCCTCCACTATCCAATTATCATCTGCTTTTTCAGACTTCTTTCATATTACTTCCTTTTATGTGCTCTTCACTCAAATTGACCTCCTAGATGCTTTGATATGCTTTCTTATATCTCTATTTTTTTGTTGTTTGTCCTTCATTCTTGAAGAGGACCAAATATGTCAGCAGGGTGATGTCTTGACTTGCAAGGGAATTAGATTTAAGTGAGTCATTGTTGTGCAAAGTCATCAACCTCACTCTCTCCTCCAGACTCATCAGAGTCCAGTGGCAAAACATAGGTCAAGATGACTGACAATGACCCAGGATGCAATGGGAATTCTTGTCCTTTTTAAGCTAAGGTCTTTTCCAGGTCCCAGTTTTTCTGGAGCAATACTAATTTAGTAGTTAAAAGCTAGGTAAGAATTAAGGCAAAAGATGGCCTGGTTTGCCTTCATAAAAGAATCATTCTAGGGGGGGAACCTCAGGGTCTCTGGTCAGATTGGAAACATTGCTATTTATACTCACTCTGAGCCATCAAAGCCCAAACAATGAGCAAGTGAGATTTGGGCTGGGACCTATTATTGATTAATCTGACAGAGCCAGAATGATTTGGGTTTAAAGACATTGTCAGGTAGCTCCATTTGAATCGCAATGGGCTTTAATAAAACTTTTTTCCAGAACTATATTTCAAGAAATCATAAATAAAAAAGCTATGTTGAACAAAAAAGACAATTTCCCCAGTTAGTTTTTTTTTTAAAGAAAATGATACAATAAATAGGGAAGAAAAATAATCTAATCCCCAGTTCCCAAAATATAATTGATCAAAATTTATATTCCTTTGGACAGATCCCCACATGTAAGGGTATGACTTTATACATGAATAGAGGGAGAAAAGGAGCAGGAGGAAAAAGAAGAGAAGCAGGGGAAAGAGGAGTTAGATGAGGAAGAGGAAGAATCACACCATTGCCCAACAGGATCTGTTTGCTTGGCTCCCCAGGGAGATAACAACTACTATTCAAAGATGATTTTTCATCCTTCATTTTTGAAGAGGACCAATGACATTAGGAGAATGATGTCTTGACTTGCAAGTGAATTGGATTTAAGTGAGGCAGAGCTGTGCAAAGTCATCAGCTTCACTATCTCCTCTAGAATCATAAGAGTTCAATGGCAAGACATAGTCAGGATGATTGATGATGGCTCCCTCTCTTTACCTATACAAAAGCTGGCCATTCAAATCTGGAATGATCCTCCCATTTATTTTTTTTTGTAATATTTAGCTTTTTTCAAGGTCAGCTTATATAGCATAGTGGATAGAATTCTAGCCCTGCAATTAGTTAGACTTGAATTCAAACCTACCTTCAAATATTTCCTATTTCAAGTCAGTTAATTTCTGTTTACCTCAGTTTCCTCAATTGTAAAATCAGAATAATTCACGTGTTAGCATTTTCTCTTTCTTGAAATTACTTTTCATCATTTTACATATATTTATTGACTTATCTCTGAACATATCACATTCTGCAAAGAATGCAGGATCATTGAAGGCAGGGATTGTTACTGCCTTGATGTGCAAGTATTCAAATGTACCCATTTATTTGAACTGAATTTTAAGCAATGTGGTTTAGGAGAGCAATTTCTAGTTCCAAATGATGTGCTTGGGATCTAGCACAAAATGATGAGATTGTAGGCAACAAATGTTGATATTTGGTCATGTGAAGAATGCACAATGGCCATTCTCTTTGGCAAAAGGTAGGCTTATTTAGGAGAAGAGGTTGCAGTCAAAGTGAAGAGATACAATATATACCAAGAATGGCAAATATGAAATAGAATTGGGAAAGTATATAGTTACCAAGGAAAGGGGTTTTAACAATCAATGATGGAAAAGACAAGTTCCCTAGAGGAATTCATAATTAACTAAGAGAAAGGGAAGACCCCATGAGATTTGTATGCCCTTAGATGACAGGCTAAATAGTAAAAGAGATTTAACATCCTAAAAGAGTTAGCTATAACAAAGAGAAAGAATAGAGGCATGGTGGGAGTTGAGAGAACAGAGACCATGAGGCATAGGGGAATGAGAAGACAGACATCATGTGGCATGGAAAAGGAGGAAAGGGAAAGGCAGAGAGTGTTGTGGTGTACTGTAATGCAAAGGGGTTCAGCAGAGATGACATGAGCCATGGATAGAGTTATAGGGGAAACCTCAGGGATTTAACATAATTCAGATTTCTGACCAGACATAGCAAGGTGGGGCTACCCACAATCTCCACAAAGGGTGGGACCTAAAAGCTAAACTGATCCCTATTAGTGTCCTTTTCTGTCTATCCCAAGGAGAAATTCATGTTCTAGGCCCTTTCTACCAAATGTACTCGGTTATTCAGGACCTCATCATTAAGCACTCTATCATTTTAAATAATAAATACATGCATATTATCCAAACTGTTTCAACTTTTTCAGAAAATCATCAAAGTCATCTAAAGAAAACAGACATTCTGCTAAATGTTTTCAGGTCTTCCCATTTCCATTCAGTACACAGAAAATGTCAATGAGCCTTTTGCTATAGCTTCAGAGCAGAACAATTGAATCAGAAAGCACACAGTTCTCTAAGATATCATCCTTTCATGGTCTCTCTTTTCCATCTTCTGTTTTCCTTGTTGCTCCAGAAAAAGTTTGAATTTGACTTGTCTGCTTTGAACATGTCACTTTCATCAGTTTGTTCCCTCGAATGTTATTACCACAGTGGTTTTATCTGTTTTATTCTCATCCAAGGATTTTAACATGTTTTCCCTTTATTTAAAACTCTTTTGTTTCTTTTGATAACAAGGAGAGTGATATTCCTCACAGGAGGCAATGCAAGTGAACTGTCTTTCCTAAAGAACATGAAAAGAACTCAGAACTTGTTAAATGGAGTTGTTAGCAATTAATTATGAATCCTGAGTTGAGGTTTTGCAGACTTCATGACATTATCAAAAGACTTAGAATTCGCATAACAGCCTTTTCAAATTCCCACTCCAGGTCTATCCGGGTTATGTTTTCCATATCAAATAGATGAGGCCAGTTTTGATAGAGAATAGCAATATTTTCTGTATTCAAATGGGGCTTTTCTGCTATCAGTAAGAATAGCACTTTTCCCTTTTCAACCTGAGTGAAGGGATGAACAGGAGGAAAGCAGATGGCAGAGAGAACTTGAGGGCATTTACAGAATTGTTCCCTTGGCAGACGGTCAATCAGCAGAGCAGACGGGCATATGACATTTTATTCAGCTCTTATTCTTGAGGGATCTGTTGTTTGAGCTAAGAGATGGATTGGTTCTTTGTGCTTGCACACACACACGGTGTAGAATAACAAGAGGGTAAGTTCTTAAGTGTCCCTTGTGGGTCCAGGTAACTGCTTCCTTAGCATTGTTTCCACTACTTTCATCCAATGATGGTAACCAATATCTATGCTATGGAGACAAAATGGACTTCTGGATCATTGATGAGAATACATTATTTGTATAGAACTACACTAGACAGAACAAGCAGAAAATGGCCTGTCCTCAAGAAACTTACAATCTGGGAAGAGAAACTAAGTTCAATTCACTTTGAACAGGTCATGAGAAACAACTAAGGAATAGCTATAAACAGTAATGTTCTAGAACTTGCTAAGAGTAGTTGAAGAGATTATTATTAATTTTTCATTATTGTGACAAATGAAAATTTTTGGAAGACAGAGTTTGAGTTATTTGTAATCACTTTAATAATTGTTGCTAGCAAATAACTCACAGAATGGGGTCAGTTGACCATTCCAGAAACCAAAAGACTCCCATGGGGGAACATTTAATGTTTAAATACTTTTGGAGAGTAGGTTCTAGACAGATGGAAATAAATTCTGATTGGTTAACAATTAATGAGGGAATGAATATTATAATGAGAGGTGGATTTATTCTAAAGATGGTTGGGGGGATGTGATTCTGATCCTGTCATTCTTGGGCAGAGACTATCTTTACACCCAGACTATTCTCCCCTCCCCCACTCTGCCACAGGCTGTCTCACCTCCACTTCCCCAATCTAGACAAAGGTATCCTACTTCTATTCAAGTACATGTGTCCCAGTTGGATGGGGTCTCATGAGAGACTGAGGAGACTGTTAACCCAATTTCATCTATCAGTAATTTTCTCTAAAAGGACTGGGCTTTGAATGAGGAAATAGAAAGGGAATAAATACTGGATCCCTTAGTATTAAGCGGTTATTAATATCAGAGAAAAATAAACATTTGTCTCAGTGTAAATATTTACATTGAAAAAATTAGCAAATGCTACAAATTACAGCTTGATTATTGTTTTCTTGATTGAAAACACTAAGGAAAATGATAGCAAAGATGTTTATAATGGGGGCAGCTAGGTGGCGCAGTGGATAGAGCACCTGACCTGAAATCAGGAGGACCTGAGTTCAAATGTGATCTCAGACACTTAACATTCCCTAGTTGTGAAACCTTGGGCAAGTCACTTAACCCCAACTGCCTCAGCAAAAAGCAAATTAAAAAAAAAAAAAGATGTTTATAATGCAGACTGAATTTAAACTTTGTCACACATACCTTTTTAACAAAGTGCGTTTCTCGAGACCTACATGAACTGATGCTAAGTGAAATGAGCAGAACCAAGAGATCATTAAACACAGCAACAAGACTACACAATGATCAATTCTGATGGACATGGTTCTCTTCAAAAATGAGGTGATTCAAACCAGTTCCTATTTTTCAGTGATGAAGAAAGTCATATACATCCAGAGAAAGGCCTGTGGGAACTGAATGCGGACCACAACATAGCATTTTAATGCTTTCTGTGAATGTTTGTTTGCATTTTGTTTTCCTTCTTAGGTTGTTTTTTTTTTCTCTTTCTAGATCTGATTTTTCTTGTGCAGCAAGATAACTGTATAGATATGTATACACATATTGGATTTATCATATATTTTAACATATTTAACATGTATTAGACTACTTGCCATCTAGGGTAGGGAATGGGGGGAGGAGGGAAAAATTTGGAACAGAAAATTTTGCAAAGGTCAATGTAGAAAAACTACTCATATGTTCTGTAAATAAAAAGCTTTAATAAACAAAAAAGTACTTTCCTCAAAACAACCTTGTGATAATGGAAGAACAAAGGTTTTCATTTTTTAAATGAGGAAACCTAGGCATAGAGATAAGTTTAGTGATTTTCCCATAGCTACATAATCAAAGGCTCATATCCATGACTCCCTGGACCTTTGTCTGATATTCTTTATAATACACTATTATAGGATACTTTCTTATTTATTGTGGCATATATTCTATCCTCCAGCAGAATTAGCCATAAAACCAAGGATAGGAAGATTACAACCAATGACTATCCTAAAGGGATAGCGTTTCCAGAATTAACCTCTCTAAGAGATTTCACAGCAAGAATGCCAAGAAGTTATCTGACATTATTTCTTTAATAAAACTGTATTTCCAAAAATTCCAACAGTTTTTAACTGCTAGAGAAAATGCTCCTTCTTTCCCCCCATGCTCATTGAATTACTGTGAAACTCTCCTCCCAAATGTTCATTCCTCCTTTGACTTCCATTACCTTTCTTGGTTCTCTTCCTTTGATGAACTATTATTCACCTCCTCCACCCTATGACTATGGGATACTCAAGGCTCTGTTTATTACTAAAAATGTCTTTTAAAAGTTTTTTTATACAATGCCTCTATGATTTTCTTATACTGTTTCTTCATCCTTTATAATTTGGCTTCCATCAATACCATTATACTGAAAGTATTCTGTCAGAGGTCATCATTGAGTTCCATATCACCAAATCCAAGGACTTTTTTTTTCATCCACATCTTCCTTGAACTCTTTGCATTGTTTGATACTGTTCACTAGCACTTCCTATTGGAAACTCTCTCTTGGCTCCAAAAATATTATTATTTCCTAAATCTCTTTCTTTCTAACTACTGCTTAGCTCTGTGTTTGGTGGCTTCTCTTCCCCTTGTTCTTTTTCTATAGCTTTTCTTCAGGGTTCTCTTTTTCTTTTTCTATATTGTATCTATATTCCATTCCCTTTGCATTCTTATTTACTTCTTTAGCTTAAACTACTATCTCTGTGTAGATGATTAATAAGGTTATATCCCTAGTTCTGACCTGTCTACTGAACTCAAATCGAGGTCTCTAATTGTGTTTGAAAAAGTTTTGTATAGATGCCCTTACACTTACTATCCAAAATTAGGTTTATTATTTATTATCTTTCCGTTAAAACATTTCTTCTACCTTCCCACTTCAGTATGACTTCACTATGCATTCTGTTTCCAGTGTTAGTTTAACATACCAGGGGATGTTACTAACCTCTAGCCTGATATTGCTCAATAATAAAAGCTAGACTTCAGATAGTGTGAGACATCCATGTGGTTATATGTTAAATCTAACAATAATGAATACTTGGAAGAAATGTCAAGCTCTCTGAAGTTCACAAAAACTTGGTGATCTTTATTAATATATCCAGTCTTGGTTGGTGGCAACTGCTTATTTCATTAAAGAGTATGAGGCCATTCTTAATTTAGAATCTTAGTGTGAGTATCCACTCATTAAAAAAACTTATCTGATCTGCTCTATTTCAATGAATCTTAATCTGACTATGGTAGAATGGAGTCTATCAAATGAATATAGTTTCTCTACTCTACCAAAGATGTAAAAGAAATGGGAAAAAGTCAATATACATTAGAACAGCTGTTATATGGGATTCAAGTCCACATCTCCTTTCAGATCTAAGCATCCCTTCAGGTTCTAATATACAGAAAACTCCAGAATCCCTGGACACTATGAAGAGCTGAAAGCATCCCTAATTTGGATGTACTGGAAGAGTATAATTAGCCAATGAGATCCAAGTCCTTAAAACACACTTAGATTTATTCTTTATAGTAGGTCTGGAATTTTGGAAGTTGGTTTCTTACCATGTTTTCCTGAGGACCTGATATATGTGAGATGATATGCTAACTGATGACTTAGGAGGAAATGAGCTGGAAGTGAATGCACATACAAAAAGAATGATCTGCCAGATTCTTGGTCTCTTTTCCTTCTTTGAGATGAGTGAGACAAGGATGTTCTGAACTATCAGGCTGGGGAAAAGTATCTCCCACTCAGATACTATGTATCTGTGAGCATGAGGTATCTCTGTTTCTTTTGTACTTTCTTTTTTCTAATCTTAAATAAAAAAGAATTCTAAGAGGAGACTGCCCAGTTGACAATTCATGTTTAGTGGGTCCATCAGAGCTAGCAGAGGTCCTAATAGGAACCTGAGAAGGAAAAAATGGTTACTGATGTAGCAATGGGGGCTGGTATGTAGTGACTGATGACAGAAGAAGCCCATACAGATGATTATAGAGGAGTAATCTCCCAGAAAGGGGAAAGGCTTCAGGGATTAGACCCATTAATAGTAGAGAGCAATACTATCTTTGGATCCTGCAAAGTCACTGACTCTCGGAGAGCAGAAAGAAGATATATCTGAGAAGGATTTCATGAGGACTCTATGGAGGAGAAAAGTACTTCTAGGGAAAGGAGTCAGGGCGTACTCATAAGCTACATGTGCTTTCTATATATGTGCTTCCCTATCATTGCAATTTACCTCACAGATTCTTAACATACAAGGGAAAAGTGAGCCACTGGGTTGAGAAGAATGTCTACTTTTCTAGCTATGCATTCTCAGTAAATCACTTTTCTAAAAGCTAATGGGATTTAGTTGATTCTTATTGATATGGATGACCATACTGGTGGGGCTTCAGGAGCTATAATATTAGGAAAATAATCCCTAGAACTCTAAAGGAAATAGTAGTCATTGACCCTCTGTGATCTAGACCACCAGAGTATTTGTCATTTGGGAGATCCACCCAGAGAGGTTGCTAAATTGTATTCAGCAATATCCTCAGTGCTTTTCTACTCACAGTTTAAGTAAGCATTTGTCTTTTTCTCTGACAGCTTCCCAGAAACTCATAGTCAAATCAAATGAGAAACTAAGAAACTGGTGTGACTAAGCTTGGCCTTCTTCCATGAAGACAACTGACAATCTAGATTTAGACCTATTTCCTCTTCCAGCTGTTCTTCCTTCTGGCCAACAGTTCTGGCTATGCCTCCAAAAATCTCTTGCTTTGCCGGTGTCTCATTATGAACTGACTTCTGCCTAGGCATATAGCCTCAGTTATCTCATAAAAATAGTTTTAGGACCAGAAAAAGCTTTTTGCATCAAGGGGCCATCTTTTGACCATTTCTCCTCCAAAGTTTGAATGCTGACTATACTCACTCTATTTCACCTTCCTTCTCTCCTTCATTCCCCCTCGACATTCTGATTCTTTGGCTCTTATACTTTTTTCCTTCCAATCTTGGCTTTTTGCAGCAATTTAGTGGCATAGTAGATAGAACTTAGGCATGGAGTCAGAACTATTTGAATTCAAACTTGGCCTCAGACACTTATTAACTGAGTGACCCCATACAACTTCTGTTTTCCTTAGTTTTTCCAACTATAAAATGATGATGATAATAATAGCACCAATCTTGCAGGGATATTGTAGGGATCAAATAAGAGATTTGTAAAATACTTATTCTCTTTTCCTTTCCCTTCCGTCCACACACCCAGGACTTCACCTGAGCTACAGACCCTGGCTTGATAGAGAAAGTATAGTTCTAAGTAATGCTATATCAGTAACTTTGAGATTATCTTTGACTTCTCTCCTTTCCCTTGCTTTTCATATCCAATGAATCAGTTCCCATCAATTCTACTTTTGCAACATTTCTCACAATTTTCCTTGGATCTCTGTCCCCATTACTACAACCTTTATATAGGATCTCATTACCACCCATTGAGAGAATACCATTAGTCTCTTTCCTTCTTTTCCTAATGCCATCTCTATTTTACTCTGTATCTACCTTAGGATGCTTATCATTACTAGAGTAACCTTTCTTACTCATTAAGTTAAAAAATGCTCAAATCACCCCATTCCTCAAAATCTTTGATTATTGTTGGCTAAATAAAATTTGATCTCCTTTGTAATTAAAGGCTCTTCTCTCTAGTGTGCTACCCTTCAATTCCAGCCTTATTTTATATTGCTGCCCTCCATATTCCTGACATCCTCAACTGCTTCTCATGCCCTAGAAATGTATGGTGCTTTCCCACTTCTATGCTTTTGTTCATGTTGTTTCCTCTTGCTGAAATGTCATTTCTCAATTTTACCAATTCTTTAAAACTAAATGCAAATGGTACCTTCTCTGGGAAGTTTTCATCCTCACCTACTTTCAAACACCCTGAAGCTCATAAGCTTTATCTAGCACTAAGTTTAACATCTCTCTGGGTGTTTATTTATTTATTTACCTTGCAGTAATGCAGATTTTTGCTATTTGTATTTTATCTGCCTATTGTGAGTGTTCAATTGTTTCAATCTTGTCTGATTCTTTGTTACCCAATTTGGAGTTTTCCTGGCAAAAATATTAGAGTGGTTTGACATTTTATTCTCCAGATTATTTTACAGATGAGTAAACTGAGGTAAACAGAGCTAAGTGATTTGATAAGGGTCATACAGCTAGTACAAGTCTGAGAACAGATTTGAATTCAGGATGATGAGTCCAGGACCAACATTCTATCCACTGTACTTTCTAGCTGCCCCATCTTATTACCCTACTTAACTGAAAACTACATAAAGTAAAGAATTATGTATGTCTTAAATATTTCTTTTCCATGCTGTATCATTTTTGTATATAGGAGAGGCTTAATAAATGTTTTTGAATGGATGGATAAGCCAGAGTGGAGTACATATTGAGAGTGGGAGAGTTCAAATCCTTCAAAAAGGAAAATCAATCAGCAATTGAATTACTTGTATAACTAATGCCAGTATATTAATAGCTAGATTCATTCAATTCCCTGGATATGATTTTTCTAAAAAAGACCATTGCAAATTTATGTAGGCCCTCAAAAGAAAACAATAAACAATACTACTTTTCTTTCTTCAGTTAGATAGAATAGTTTCATTAGATGTTCTGGTGGAGGGAGTTTTGTTAAATGAATTTTGTTACTGTGAAATAAAAATACCAAATAGTTACACCCAGACAACAATTTATTTAGCAATGCAATGCACGTAGGTGTGGAAAAAACTGGGTACAAGGCAACTGGTAGCCAACTAACCACTGGTTTCCACACAGTTAATATGCAATTTGGAGGGACTAAAAAACTGGATATAGAGGTGGAAACACCTGGTTTGATATTAGTGGATGAGATTGAAAGACAGTGAGGTGAGAGGGAGAGGAATAATGTGTCATTCCTTATGTAGGTGACAAGTAGAAAGGGGAATAATCTTGTTACTCCTCCAAAATCAGATGGCTTCCAAAAGAGGTAAAACTTAACTTCACAAAATGGTGTATAAAAGCAAAATGGTTAGGAAAAAAAAATTTTTCAACAAGTTTCTCTGACCAAAGTCTCATTTCTCACTTAATGTTATCTTAATGTAACAATTTTGAGTTAAAAGAAGTGAGTTCAAATCTTGCCTTTGCTCTTTAATAACTCTGTGATCTAGGGCACGCTATTTTAGATCTCTAGGTTTCTATTTCCTAATTTATAAACTGAGAGGTACAAACTACATGATCATTAGGATGATTTCCATCTATGAGTATGCTGCAAGCAACTAGTCCCAATTGGGATAGCCTAATTGTTAAATTTTCAGTGTTAGCACTTATACCTCAGACTATTACAAATTACAGCTTAAACTATCAATACCATTGAGCATCTAGATTTTTTAAAAAATGGGGAAAGACTTAATAATATGTATTAAAATGAAAATGTATCTTATGTACTTTTTTTTTTAACTGGGGAGCTGGCTGTTAAACATTTGACAGCCTACTATTGATTTTACCTATAAACTCAAGAGTTTTTGATCTTATGATTCCTAAGTTTCTTTTTGTCTCTAAATCCAGTTGACCTATAACCAATTTTAATGCTCAGGCAGCAGAAGAAAGTTAGGATCATTATCTCACCATCTATTGGCCCTTTCAGATTTTGGGGGTACTTAGTCAAAATATGTTTGTCATGACAGCAATTCTTGCTATTGGGGGAGACTGAAACTTGAGTTTGGTACTTCTGAGTTATAAAATGGCTCAAGTTTATTGGGGGCCTGCCCTGAGCCTGACACTAATATGGTGAATCCCCAAGAGCAGAAGGATACTAAGCTGACTAAGAAGAGGTAAACTGGCCCAGGCTGCAAAAATGGAGTGTGTTAGAACTTCATTTCCAATCAGCAATAGAAGCAAGCCAATGAATGGCTGCTGCATTTTCAGTTCAGAGGAGATAAGGAGACCTAATCTCCAAAATTTAAATAAAATAAATGCATTTGTTGCAATTCCAAGCAGTCCTAATACTTCCTGCAAAGTCCCACAATCACATGAACTGCTTCATTAAACAAACATTTGTTCATAAAAGTTAAGTATCAGAGCAAAATTTTTTTTCCAGAAATCTTTGGAGAACAAAGACCAATTTGTTTGGCTAGACTTTATGTCCAGTTTTGCACTATGGCAGGGAGATTGACTAAATGACATTCAAAAGACCTTCCCAGAGGTATCATTTCAGTGCTCTCTGCTATCAGGATTGTACAGACCATCTATTTGTCTTTGAGTGCATTCCAATGTGCCAACTCTGATCAATAAAGCTATCAACAGAGAGCCAGCATAATCTATTGGGCATTTCTGTTTTCTTTCAGGTACTGTACTTTCATTTATGAGAGTGAGAGTGAGATTTCCTTGTTACTATTTGAGGCAGCTGTATATAAACTTTGGGGAGAAAGAAGTAAAGCCTAGAGAATTTTTCTTTAAAAGATCCGTTTTATACCCTGCTACTCACCCACCAACCCAAGGTTGGAATTTCAAATGTGACTGATTATTACTTCCTCCAGATATGGTGCCTGACTTGGTAATAATGACATGTTATGAATAACTGTGATTGCTCTAGCCCCCTAGATTCAGTGCCTTTGACATAATAGGTGCATCATAAATATTCATCAGTTTTGATTTGCGTAGCAACCTTCAGAAAAATGCAAGGATTTTTTCCACATCTATTATCTAACTCATCCTTACACAACATTCGGCAAGCCACAAGGGTCGATATTATATATTATCACCATTTTACAGGGCCAAGTCTGGCTCCCAGACCTACAGTCAGGCACAGCATAGGCAGGAAAATCCCCTTTTCTGTGGGAGATCCATGAAAGATGATACTGTGCTGTAAATGCCAGGGGAGTAGCCAGGGATGGAGTGAGGAGTCATTTACTTGATGCAATTTTTAGAAAGGTCTCTCTCCTCATGGAACAATTTCCTAAGTGTGAAATTTGATTGTACAGAGACAAAGAATGGAAGAGACCTTTTGGTAGCTATATTGAATATGCTTAAAAATCACAGAATTATGGTTACAGCAAGTTGGCATTCTAGAAATCGAGTAAAAACAATTATGATATCTTACTCCTATTTTTACTGAACAGTACTAAAGCCACTTCAACTTCAAATATATGGAATAGGATCAGAATCTTTTGTCTTAGTCTTGCATAATTTTCTGTGTCTTTTTCTGTCATAGATCCCTTGTGCAGTCTGGTAAAGTCTGTGGACCTTCTCTCTTTAAATGCATAAAAGAAAGAACATAGGATTACAAAGAAAACCTATTATATTGAAATATTTACACACATACCCCCAAATCCAATTCCATATACCTCACTGAAATCTATCCATAGATCCCTCATGAGTCCATGGACACCAAGTTAGGAATCCCTGGTTTAATTGGTTCAAAGAACCCCATGCTTTAATTTGGCTGTTTTTCAAAAGAAGCAATAAATTGGATTTAGTGAAAATTGGGGACTGTGTTCTAGCAGAAGGGTAATGAGCTAAGTAATCCTGATAAGATGGATTTAACTTAGGGAACAGTGTCCTCTCTACTCTTTCTAAATAAATTATAAAGTTGTCGTCCAGATGGAGTAAATACAGTAACAAAAGGACAATTGAAAAAACCTATCATAAGGTAATTTTCATTAAAGAAAAAAAAAACGGAAAGCCAACTTATTAACCCCTTTCTTCTGGTTCTCTCATTCGCAACATTTTTATATCCCATAGCTAAGATACCAGGTATTTCCATCACTCTGTACTTCATATTGATTCCATGTGAAGTAGCATTCTGAGACCCTTCACCCATGATGATTGTGTAAGCTTTTCTTTTAAAAGGATAGAAACTATCCTCAAAACTTAATTGACTCAGGAGACTAGTACTTGGGCCATTGATTTAGCTTTTTGGCAGTCTAAGTACAAAAAAGGCCAAAACTTAAGAGAACTTTATTCTTGCCTCAGCTTTCTGACTAATTATCATGGACAACACAAAAAATAGAGAAGTGATAAAACTACCTGAATGAATGCTGTATCCCTGTTAAAAATAATTTTTAGCTTACTCTAGGTATCCTTGGAATGCTTCAATTAGTTTCTATCTCAAACCTGGCTTGGACTGAGTCAGATTTGCCTTCCTATATCCTTTTGATGATTGCTGTTTTATATACTGATTTTAAGGCATTAACCCTTTGATTATCTGGTTATCTGATCCCAAGGCCAGTTGAAAAGTATGACTCAGACTAGCCCTGAGGTTTACAAGGAAGAAAGAAAGCAGCTGGTTGTAAAAGAATACAGAGCCTGTGGAGATGATAAGACCAAGAAATATTGTGCTGGTTACATACATACTCAGAAAAAAAAGAGAGAATAACAGTACTGGAAAACCAAATTGTTAATAGGAAAATAAATCAAATTAAGGATAATTTTGAAAGAATACATGAGAGTATTACAAAGGAAAAAAACACTGAATTTCAATAGAATATGGAGAAATAATCTAAGAAATACATGTCTCCCCCAAAAAAAATAAAAATAGAAAGTTGGCATATCATACTTTTAAAAAATCATATTGGAAAATATCCCAGAAATATTGAAAACATATGGCAAAATAGTAATCCAGCTAATCCACAGAACACCAACAGAAAGGAACCCCAAGCTAGTAGTATTATTAAGCAATCTCAGAGAGGCAGAAAAGATTGAAACAAATTCTTTTGGGGCAAGGGATACTCCATTGGATAGGGTGGACTCTTCAGGAGATCAGGTGCTCTCAGGGTTTTTTATCTTGGTACTAACTCCCATTAAGATAGAGGAAATGATGGTGGGTCTCAAGTGGACATAGCTCAGAGAGGAAGAGGATGTTGATGGGATGACATTAAAAAGAATGTCATGAGAGAAAAGGAAAATAATAGGATTGCTCCACCCCAGACTTAGCTTATTGAACATTTCTCATTGCACATACAATTTAACCCTCCCATCTCTTCCCTACTTGATCCTTGAGAATTAACATTCCTGTCAATAAAAATTAGAGTATCTCAGAACTGTAAAGGAATAATAAAAGGGACTGCAATGAAAACAGCACTTCTTGCAAAGGATTATTTCCAATTAGTACCACTAAAATAAAGAATGGATGGTGTGTATGTGTGTATTTGTTAGGGTGGATTTGGTGCAACACACATATTTGAGGTAGGAAAGAAAAGATTAAAACAACAAGAGACAGGTCAGAGATAAGGAAAGAGAGATTAGCAATAATAATTTTTAAAACCCAATAATTTTAAGGAGTTTGGGATTGGAAAGGATAGTAAATTTTAAGGTAATGCAAAAGGAAGAGCAGGATCATTCTACTTTAATTAAAGCAAGTCTCAAAGACAAAGTGGAATTTAAAAGAGGAAGATGTACAGACACAAAATACATGCTTACACATGCACAGAGCTACCTCAAAGACAAGAAAACATGAATTCTAGTCCTGTCTTTGATATACTGACTTTGTGACTCTGGATTAGTCATTTAACTTTGATCAGTTCCCCAGACAACGCTCTAAGTTTTAAGTTACAGAATAGTCATAATGAATTGCAATAGGGGCTTTCCTCACCAGGAATTCTCTATACCAAGAAAATTAGAGATCTGATCCAACAATTATGTTGTGTATACATACATATATATATATATATATGCATTTCTTCCATGATGGAAAACAAAAATAAGAATTATGATACTAATGTAGATGGACTAAGTTGCCTAACAAAAAAGAAAGAAAATAGACTGGATTTTTTAATATTAAAAATCCCAAAAATTTGCTATGTGAAAGACATATCTAAAACTTTTAAGCATATATCAAGAGAAATTAAGGAGCTAGAGGAAACAGAATAATACATTCTTAAAAGTAAAGAAGTTCAGGTTGCAACCCCAAATAACATATCTTGAAAACTTTAATTTAATCATCAATAAAAAAAAAGAAGGATGGTAAACAAAATGGGTATTTCTTAGGATGGATTTTGTACAACATGTTTATTTGAGCTGGGAGAAAAAAGGTAAAACAAGCAAGAGATAGAGTCAGAGGGAAAAAAATGAGTAATAGACAAAGCCATTCCTTCAGAAAAATAACAGAGCTCAGCTGATTATTCAACTTGCCAATAATTCATGTTATTGAAATGTAAATAAATGTAATTATAAGAAAAGCCTAAATAATAATGTAATGGCAAAACTGTGGAGAAATTTTCTGCCTGCAGCCATTCCAACACATAGAATTTCAGAAGCTGGTATATAGGTGTATAACAAAAGGTTAGAATAGACATCAGAGATTCCCTCAGCAAATGAAGTTAGTAGTAGAGATCACCTGAGCCTATATCAACAATAGCTAAGTACCATGAGGAGCAAAACACTTGCTTGGCCCAGTCTCGCAGCACTGACCCTGTTAATCAGCTTAGGTATTTCTTCTCACAAGGAGTCAGCTTAGCTGAGCAAGAGAGCAATCTGTCCATTCAGCTTAGCTGA
>JAJPUD010005884.1:27864-56867 GCA_023553655.1 Myrmecobius fasciatus
TCAGCTTAGCTGAGCAAGAGAGCAATCTGTCCATTCAGCTTAGCTGAGCAAGAGAGCAATCTGTCCATTCAGCCTAGCTGAGCAAGGGAACAATCTGTCCATCCAGCCTAGATGAGTAAGGGAGCAATCTGTCCATTGCTAAGGCAATTCCCTGAAGTGAATTTGGAGGGAATACTATGGAGAGAGAAAAGAATTCTCAGGTCTCCAGGAGATACTCCATAATCCTATGGGTTCTGTATTATGTTTCACTACTTCTCTATCAATTACCTTAAGTTTGAGCCAATTTTCCCCAAATACCTTGTTGTAACTTCTTTCCTTGCTATATATTCTCCATAATTATCCTTTTATAAAAGTTGATTGACATGACTTGGCTAATATGAGGAAGAAAGCATCTTAGATGGAGACTCCTTAGCAACAGTACTCCATGATTAAGTATTATCCCCTAGAACCATAAAGAGAGAATTATTCAACCATCCTTTGGGGTATGAGAATTCATTTCCTAGTCTGTGCCTCCTGAGCCACTGATCATCCAGCTCTGAAAACAATTTGAAAGCTTTTCATTACCACATAGTATGGACTCCTGAGTCATAACTGAAATGGCTTCCAAAGTTCCATGAATTGGATTGACAGTAGACAGAGAATAACTGTAAAGGCTTCAAAGATTGGTTTTTCATTGTCTAGTGTCCCCATAACATATAGAATAAACCATAGAAATAGAACTTTGTGAAAAATATATCAATAAAAATATACCACAATTTCTGGGATTCACATAAATCTTTTCTCAGAAAAATAATCAAAGCTCTGAAAAGATGCATTTATAAAATAGTATAGCAATAGCAGACCAGGACACTTCTCATAGATCTCTACATATGCTTTGGTCACTTTAGGTGGGATGTGTGCTAGATTCATGCTAAAACAAATGGACAACACAGAAATAAGTCATTAGTTCCTTGATCACCATGACCTGCAAATGATTGGCAACTGTGCCATGACAAATAGCCCAATCAGCAGGCTGTAAGAAAAACAGCTCTCTCTATCTTTTGTATACATCACTCTGGGCCTCTGCCATCTCACCTCTTCCACTATAATGAAGAAGAGATTTCTTTTTACCCTAACTTTAAGCCAGTTATATGGTGCAGTGTATAGAGTTCTAGGCTTAGAATCAGAAAGGATTATCTTTCTGGCCTCAGATAGTACTTGTATGACCTTGGATAAATCACTTAATTCCACTTGCCTCAGGTCCTCATTTATAAAATGAGCTGGAGAAGGAAATGGAAAACTACTCTAGTATCTTTGCTAAGAAAAACCAAGTGGAGTTATAGTTTGACATAACTTAAATGACCTAATAGCAAGAAGACCTAAATTTTGTTTCAGAAATATTCTCCAGAATTATACCCTGAAGTGGATGCATAATAAGCTAAGGAATATAAGGAAAACCCTGGTTCCTCTTGTTGGTGCTTGAGTCAACATGAAAAACAAATCCAAGTTTGGACTCTAGAGCAAGAGAGATCCTTATGGCTTCCTTGGCCATCAGTCACAAAAGAAAGATGGAGGGTTAGTGAATATGTAATTTTTTTTTTAAATTAGAAAATCAACTAACTAAAAATACCAAATAAGCTTCCAATAAAGAATGTTTTAGAAATTTGAGAACATAAATAAATTGGAAAACAAAAAGGACTTATACATAAAAATAAAAGCTGGTTCTTAGAAAAGACTAACAAATGCAATAAACCTTAAGGTAATCTGGCTAAAAAGAGGGAAAGTTGCAGCCAAACTGAAGAGCATCATGATGACCACCTGTCTGCTCCTAATCTGTGGTGCATGGACACTACTGAGCTTTCTCCAGAAGATCCTGTACATTGCCAATGATTACATGAGAGATAATTATCGTAGGATCCTATGGGAAAAGATGGTGGCCATTTCCCCAGAAATGATTATGGTTATACTGAGTAGTCCCAAGCTGCGGGCTGAAATCATGCCTATGCAGGGTGCAGGGGGAGGAATCTCTCAACTTGCCTGCAGATGCTCAGGGTAACTCAGACCTGAATCATTTGAATAATTTTTTCAAGGTTGTTGAAAAAAATAGGAATTCTGATAAATAAATTGTTAATTACAATTGTGAATTTGTCTTATCATTCTGGAGAACAATTTGGAAATATGCTTTGAAAGTGACAAAAATTCTACCAATCTAGTTGGTAAGTCTATATGCTAAATAGTTCAAAGATGGAAAGGTTGCACATACACCAAAATAAATTCATCCTTTCTATTTTTAGTGGTAAAGGATTAAACACAGAATAAATCCCCATAAGCTAAAAAAAAACAAAAAACAAAAAACATAAACACAGTTAATGAGGGAGGAAATCCATCCTTATTTTCTGACAACAAGATTGTTTTCAAAAATCCCAAAGAAACAAATGTAGGCAATAAATTAGCAGTTGCAGTAATATAGCAGATTACAACATAAATCCACAAAATTAGCAAAGTCTCTATGCAGCAATAACAAAACCCAAGAATAATAATAAAAATGGAAGTCCTATTCAAAACAACTGCAAGATGCATTAAATGTATGGAAGTCAGCTCATCAAACCCAAACAAGACTTGTATAAATATAACTACAAAACACTCTTAAAAGAAATAATTTGAATATAATTTGAATAATAATGCTAATGACTGGACTACAGCAGTATAATAAAAATGATAATATTATTAACTTACAAATTTGTGTTATACTTAAACTATCAACAGGATATTTATTAAAACTAGGCAAAATAATAATAAAACTTACTTGTAGGAACAAAAGTCAAGAATCTCAAGAGAAAAAGACAAATAGAAGGAATGAAGTACTCCTGGATCCAATTACGCTATAAGACAGTAATCATCTAAATTACCTGGTAGTGGTTAAAAAAAAATAAAGTGGATCAGTGGGACAGATTAGATAAGGAAAAATCAAAAGCAATTGAACTCAAACACCTAGTGTTCAATAAACTTGAGAACATAAATTACTTGGTAAAGAATTTCTATTTGATAAGAATGGCTCAGAAAACCAGAAATCAATTTGGCAGAAATTAGATTTAGATAAACAAACATCTTAAACCATAAATGACAGCATATTCCAAATTAATTCAAAACCTAAGCATTAAAGGTCAGTATAAAAAATATTATGGGAGAATGTAGAATTCTTAACCAAACAGAAAATGAAGGTAAATGCAAAAGAGAAAAAAGAGAATATTTTGTTTGCATAACACTGAAAAAATTGCACCAACAAAATCAATGCAACTGGAATTTTTAAAAAGCTATTGTTTAGAGAGAAAAAAATCTTTGCATCAAATATCTCTGATAAGAATCTGATATCTAAGCTTTCCAAAAAGCAGCGTTGCAAATAGTGAGAAGTGGCCTTAAAGTAATCTGAGTTCAAATATTACCTCTACTATATATTGGCTTTGTGATCCTGGGCAAATAATTCAACTTCTAATAACAATTGAAAATAACACGTTTCAACTAAAGTACAACAAATTAGCAAACATGACAAAATATGGGAATAGTCAATGTTGGCTGAACTGCGGCATACTAATATACTCTTGATTCTGTTGTTGATTCAGCTAATTAAAACAATTTATAATTATGCTAAGAAAGTAATAGAAGGTCAATATCCTTGGATCCAGAAATCCTTACCTGGGAAAATATCTCAAGAAATCAAAAGATAAAACGAAAGGTCTCATACACCCCAAAATATGTGTGACAACACTTCTAGTTGTAAAGATATCTATCTATCTATCTATCTATCTATCTATCTATCTATCTATCTATAATATATATCTATAATATATAAGTATATATATAAAAATAAATATTATATATATAATATATATATATATTAAAGTATATACTTATCAGTTGGGGGAAAACTAAACAAATTATGGTGCAATGATGTAATTGTATAGTATTGTACTGTAAGAAGTTAAGAAGATGAAAAATACAGAGAAACATGATTTCCCCCCTTTTTTTTCTTTGTTATGATATTTGACTTTGAGTGGAGAAGATTTGTAAATAAAGGTGATATAAAAACAAAAGATCAATACAATTTCAGTTCAAATTTTTTAAAAAAGAAAAAATGATGAGAGAACAAATCACATTATAGCCAATAAGTCATTAAAAATACCTTATAAAGGAAAAAGATAAAAAATCAGACTTCTTCTCTGTTATGAAGAGAGAGTGGAAAAAAAGTTTACATGGATTTTCCCGATTATGGAGCACTATGCTCCTATGCCTCACAATAAAGAAAGGAGAACTGTATTTATAATTTTTAATACTTGATTATGTTTTCATGTGTCTTTCTTTAGCATTAGCATTATCTTTTCCAGGTATCTCAAAAGCCAAGAGCAGCTTGGGCCCCCTCACCCCAAATAAGTCAAAATAACAAAAAAGTCTGCCAAAGGTAAGAAAATGGGAATTATTTCTCTCTCACTGAAACAATTCAGTCATACAAGGGTAGGGGTGGACTAGAGGGAGCTAGGAGTTCATTTCCAGTGCTTTGTTATATAAAAGCAGCATTCATGAGAGAAGAAAACTAGAAAATCAAACTCTATCTTTGAAAAATGTGAACAATAGTGGAAAGATAACATTTGCCTTTTCCATTAATATCTGACAGTCACTGGCAACATTTCTAGATGTTCTCCCTCCTCCTCAGCTCCTACTGCTAATGCTTAGAGAGACTAATCACTGACACCCAGTCAGGCTGTTCATGACATTGAGGGGCCTTCCAAAATGTGTGTGTGTGTGTGTGATTCTCTCTCTATGTGTCCTTTTTTTCTTCCTATGTGTCTCTGTGTCTTCCTCTATCTCTCTCTTTCTCTGTATCTCCATCTCTCTGTGTCTGCCTTTCTCAATCTTTCCCTCTCTGTTTTTCTCTGTCTCCAATTTCTCTGTTTCTCTGTCTCTGTCTCAGGCTTTCAGTCTGTATTCTTGTTTCTATCTTTGTCTCTCTCTGCTCAGTCTGTCCTCTATCTGTCTCTTTTTCTCTATTTCTCTCTCTGTTTCTGTCTTTCTCCCTAACCAACCTCCAAGCAGATGGACTCACAATGGAGAGGAATTCCCACCAATCTAATTTTTTATCTCTTCTGTAATAGGAAGGATCTCAAGACTTCAAGGCTGAAGAGTCAAGTTAGCATGGAAAACAATGTCCAGGTACATCAAGTCAGAGTCAAAACAAAAATGATGATACTAAAGACATACCTTATGGAAATAGACAGCAAAGATATACTAGTGGAAGATCTCAGCCTCCCCTTCTCAGAACTAAACACATCTAACCACAAAATAAACAGGAAAAAATTTAAGGAGATAAGTGGAATTTTAGAAAAGTTAGATATGATAGACCTCTGGAGGTTTTTCCCTTTTATTCTGATTTTTCTTTCACAACATGATTAATATGGAAATATCTTTAAAATTATTGTACAAGTACAACATATAGCAGATTTATTGCTGTTTTAGAACTCAAAATCTTACAAAAATGAATGCTGAAAACTATCTTCACATGTAATTAAAAATAAAATACTATTAAGTAAAAAAAAAAACATCTTATGGATGATGGTCTCTGATTAAGGACATAGACATATTAATGAATGAGAATCATCCTGGTGTAGTTCATGCCAAGCATGAAGCTGAAAGATAGTTCGAATGCCACCTCTGATACAGAATAACAGTAAGTTCTATGTAAATCATTTAGCTTTCATAAATCTTAGTTTCTACATCTGCAGAATAGAAGTAATATGATGTTCATTACCTGCCACAATGTTGTAAAGAAAAGACCTTGTGAAGCTTAAAGTACTATTTAAAGGTGAGTTCTTTATAGACTAAAAAAATATTTTCTTTTTTTCTTAGATAGTGTTTTATTATTCTAAATATATGCAAAATTTGAAAACATACCCAAAGGGCCATAAAACTGTACATAGCCTTTGATCCATCAGTATCATAACTAGATCTGTATCCCAGAGATTATAAAAGAGGAGAAGGGACCCACACATGCAAAAATGTTAATAGTAGCTCTTTTTTAGAGTGGAAAGGAACTGGAACCTGACTGGATGCTCATCAGTTAGGGAACAGATTAGTAAGTTATGATATATTAATGTAATGGAATATTATTGTTCTGTAAAAAATGATAAGCAGGCTAATTTCCAGGCTAAAGGCCTGGAAAGACTTACATGAACTGATGCTAAGTGAAGTGAGTAAAAACCAAAGCAACATTGCACACAGCAACCACAAGACTATGTGATGATCAACTCTGATGGTCTTGGCTCTTTTCCACAATGAGATGATTCAGGACAATTCCAATAGACTTACATGGAGAGAGGTGTTTGCATCCAAAGAGAGGACTATGCAGACTGAATTTAGAGCACAACATAATATTTTCATTTTTATGTTGCTTTTGCTGTTTGCTTGCTTGTTTTTTTTCTCATTTTTTTCTTTTTTGATCTGATTTTTCTTGTTCAATATGATAGATATGGAAATATGTTTAGAAGAATTGCACATGTTTAAGTTGGGATTAGTTGCTGTCTTGGGGAGGGTGGAGGAAGGGAGGAAGGGAGAAAAATTTGGAACACAGTTTTGTAAAAGTGAATGTTGAAAACTATCTTTGCATGTATTTTGAAAAATAAAAAGCTATTACCAAATACAAATAGTTTTCAATGGTCACTTTTGCAAAATCTTATGTTACAAATTTTTCTCCCTCTCTCCCCTCTTCCACCTTCCCCAAGACAGCAAGCAATCAAATATAGGTTAAACATATGCAATTCTTCTAAATATATTTTTCAATAATAGTATTTTATTTTTCCAAATATGTGGAAAGATAGTTTTCAGCATACATTTTTGTAAAACTTTGTGTTCTAAATTTTTCTCCCTCCCTTCCTTACCTCTCCTCTCCCCAGGACAGAAAGCAATATAATATACGTTAAAAATGTGAAGTCCTTTTGAAAATATTTCCATATTTGTCATGTTGTGAAATAAAAATCAGTTTGAAAGAAAAAAGAACACAAGAAAGAGAAAAATAAACAAAAAGGTGAAAATATTATGCTTCTGCTTTGGTCCTCATTCAGTCTCCTTAGTTCCCTCTCTGAATGTGATTGGCATTTTCCATCCCAAGTCTACGGGAATTGCCTTGAATCACCCCACCTAATAAACTATTTTCTCTAGGTTTCTTGCACACTTAAGGACTGATAGGCTAGAAGAGCCCCTAGAGATCATCTTATCTGGATGTGGGTAGTTACTGTGCATCTCTATCATGAGAACATTCATTTCCTTAAAGGTTATTATTTGAGATACTTCAAAAAATAACCACCCATGATAGAAAACATTATAGATAAATAAATACATACTGCTCAATTATATCATACACCTGGTTATCTGGATGGATATCCCATTAAGTTTAAATTAACTGGGGCAGCTAGGTGGCACAGTGGAGAAAGCACCAGCCCTGAAGTCAGGAAGACCTGAGTTCAAATCTGATCTCAGAACATTTAACATTCCCTAGCTGTGTGACCCTGGGTAAGTTACTTAACCTCAATTGCTTCAGCAAAAAGCAAAAAAAAAAGAAAAAGTTTAAATTAACCTATTCTCTGTGTCTCTTTCTCTGTCTCTCTTTCTCTGTCAATTTCTTTTTGTCTCTTCCTCTGCTTCTCTGTCTCTCTCTGTCTGCCTGCCTGCCTTTCTGTCTGTCTGTCTGTCTGTCTCTTTTTGTCTCTATTTCTGTCTCTCTCCCTCTTTTCCTCCCTTCCTCTCTCTTTCTCTCCCCTCTCCCTCTTTCTCGCTCTTCCACGTGCTATAAATGGACAAGAAGCTGGGCCTACAGTTGAATAGTAGAAGGAAATTGTTAGAAAATTGTCTATTCAACATACCAAAATTTGTGGGATACAGCCAAAAGGGTTATAAGGTGAAATTTTATATCCCTGGATGCTTACTTGCATAAAATAGAGAAAGAGAAGATGAATGAATTGGGCTTCTAACTAAAAAAGATAGAAAAAGAACAAATTAAAAACCCTCAAATAAATACCAAATTTAAAATTCTGAAAATAAAATTAATAAAATTGAAATTAAGAAAACTTGAATTAATAAATAAAACTAAGAGTTGGTTTTATTAAAAAAACAAAATAGATAAACCTTTATTTAATTGAATTAGAAAAAGGAAAGAAGAAAATCAAGTTGTTAGTCTCAAAAATGAAAAGGGAGAACTTTCTACCAATGAAGAGGAGGAAATTAGAGCAATAATTGGAATTACTTTGCCCAACTTTATGCCAATAAAATTGTTAATCTAAATGAAATGGAGGAATATCTACAAAAATATAGATTGCTTAGGTTAACAGAAGAGGAAATAAATTATTTAAATAGCCTCATTTTAGAAAAAGAAATAGAACAAGCTATTAATCAACTCCCTAAGAAAAAATCTCCAGGGCCAGATGGGTTTCCATGTGAATTCTACCAAACATTCAAAGAATTACTAATTCCAATACTTTATAAACTATTTGAAAAAATAGGAAAGGAAAGTGTCCTACCAAATTCCTTTTATGGCACAGATATGGTGCTGATAGCTAAATCAGGTAGGGTAAAAACAGAGAAAGAAAACTATAGACCAATTTTCCTAATGAATGCAAAATGCATTAATTAATTAATGCAGAAATCTTATATAAAATATTAACTAACAAGATTACAGAAAATCATCCCCAGGATAAACACTATGACCTAGGATATGCAAGACTGGTTCAATATTAGGAGAACTATCAGCATAAGTAACTATTTTAATAACCAAACTAACAAAAAATCATATGATTATCTTAATTGATACAGAAAACGCATTCGATAAAATCCAACACCCATTCCTATTAAAAACACTACAGAATATAGGAATAAATGGGGTTTTCCTTAAAATGATCAGTAGCATCTATTTAAAACCATCAGCAAGCATCATATGTAAAATGGGGACAAACTAGAACCATTCCCAATAAGATCAGGAGTGAAACAAGGCTGCCCATTATCACCATTACTATTCAATATTGTATTAGAAATGTTAGCTTTGTCAATGAGAAGAAAAAGAGCAGGTCATGAAGAAACCAAATTATCACTCTTTGCAGATGATATGATGGTATACTTAGAGAACCCTAGAGATTCAACTAAAAAACTACTAGAAACAATTCACAATTTTAGCCAAATTGCAGGATACAAAATAAATCCACATAAATCATCAGTATTTTTATATATTACCAACAAAGTCCAGCAGCAAAAGATACAAAAAGAAATTCCATTCAAAATAACTATGGAAAGTATAAAATCCTTGGGAATCTATCTGCCAAGAACTATATGTCTATCTATCTGTCAGGAACTATATGAACAAAACTACAAAACACTTTCCACACAAATAAAGTCAGACCTAATTCGTTGGAAAAATATCAAATGCTCCTGGGTAGGCTGAGCGAATATAATAAAAATGACAATACTACCCCTAAATTAATCTACTTATTTAATGACATACCAATAAAACTTCCAAGAAATTATTTTGCAGATGTAGAAAAAATAGTAACAAAGTTTATCTTGAAGAACAAAAGCTCAAGAATTTCAAGGGAATTAATGAAAAAAAAAATGCTGTTGAAGGTGGCCCAGCTGTGCCAGATCTAAAATAAAAAAAATCTAAAAAAAAGATTGGTACTGGCTAAGAAAGAGAGTAGTCGATCAGTGGAATAGGATAGGATAAGAGGACAAAATAGGCAATAACCATAGCAATCTAGGGTTTGACAGATGCCAAAACCCCAGCTTTTGGGATAAGAACTCACTATTTGACAAAAACTGCTAGGAAAATTGAAAACTAATATGGAAAAATTAGGGCTTGACCCACCCCTAACACCACATACCAAGATAAGATCTAAGTGGTTTATGATTTAGACATAAAGAGTGATACTATAAGCAAATTAGAGGAACATAGTTTACCTGTCAGTTCTGTGAAGAAGGAAGGAATTTGTGTCCAAAAAAGAATTGGAAATCTTAATTGAACACCAGATAGATAATTTTGATTATATTAAGTTAAAAAGGGTTTGTACAAAAAAACTAATGCAGACAAGATTAGGAGGAAAGCAATAAATTATGAAATCATTTTTACATATAAGGGTTCTGATAAAGACCTCATTTCTAAAATATAGAGAGAATTGACTCAAATTTATAAGAATTTAAGCCATTCTCCAATCAATAAATGGTCAAAGGATATGAACAGACAATTTTCAGATGAAGAAATTTAAACTATTTCTAGTCATATGAAAAGGTGCTCCCAATCACTATTGATCAGAGAAATGCAAATTAAGACAACTCTGAGATATCACTATACACCTGTCAGATTGGCTAAGATGACAGGAAAATATAATGACAAATGTTGGAGAGGATGTGGGAAAAGTGGGACACATACATTATTGGTGGAACTGTGAATGGATCCAACCATTCTGGAGAGCAATTTGGAACTATGCTCAAAAAGTTATCAAACTGTGCATACCCGTTGACACAGCAGTATTTCTACTGGGCCTATATCCCAAAGAGATCTTAAAAGAAGTAAAGGGACCCACATGTGCAAAAATGTTTGTGGCAGCCCTTTTTGTAGTGGCTAGAAACTGGAAATTGAATGGATGTCCATCAATTGGAGAATGGCTGAATAAATTATGGTATATGAATGTCATGGAATATTATTGTTCTGTAAGAAATTACCAGCAGGATGATTTCAGAGAGGCCTGGAGAGACTTGTATGAACTGATGCTGAGTGAAATGAGCAGAACCAGGAGATCATTGTACATAGCAGCTACAATACTATGCGATGATCAATTCTGATGAACATGGTTCTCTTCAACAATGAGGTGTTTCAAACCAGTTCCAATTGTTCACTGATGAAGAAAGCCATCTACACCCAGGGAGAGACCTATGAGAACTGGGTATGGACCACAACATAGCATTTTCATGTTCTCTATTGATGTTTGCTTGCATTTTGTTTTTCTTCTCAGGTTTTTTTTTTCTTGTAGATCTGATTTTTCTTGTACAGCAAGATAACTGTATAATTATGTATACATATATTCTATTTGTCATGTATTTTAACATAATTAACATATATTAGACTTCCTGCCATCTAGGGGAGGCAATGTGGGGAAGGAGGGAAAATTTGTAACAGCGCTTTGCAAGGGTCAATGTTGAAAAATTACCCATGCATATGTTCTGCAAATAAAAAGCTTTAGTAAAAAAAGAGAGAGAGAGAGAAAAAGAAAATTGTCTATTGATTTCAATGATGCTAAATTGTTCATTGCTTCAAAAGTGAATCTTTTTAATACAGATTTTTTTTCTAGTCAAGTTACAAGGATGCCAATCATGAGACATTGTGATCTTGAAGAACTGAAATTATAATTTAAACAAATGGCAATGAAAATGTTTATGTAATGAAATGTAAGCAAGATATAATACTTTATCAAGTGAAAAATAGCATAAAATATACCATCAATGTATGGTCAGAAAAGGAGTTGGAACATACCTATAGCAAAAACAAAAGTACATAGAAGAATGGATGACCCAGAAAACACAAAGGAATGGCTATTTGGTACCCCTTAGATATTACAACTAGAATAAGGCCTTTAGTATATTGGGTGAATCCTCTATGACTCATTAATTTTAATTCAATTCAATGAATATTTAATAAGTGTCTAAAACATCACTCCAATTATGAAAGGAATTTATACTCTGTTATGGAAAACAAAATATACACAGGGAAGTAAATACAAAATGTATACCATATAAATAAAAAGCAGTTTTGATGTTGAGGTAGCTAAGTGGAAGAATAGATAGAACACTGGACTGGGCATCAAGAAGCTTCATCATCATAAGTTCAAATCTGAACCCAAGGCACTTCCTGTTAATCTTATTTGCCTCAGTTTCCTCATATGTAAAATGAACTGGAGAAGGAAATGGCATACTGTTACAGTGTCTATGCAAAGAAAACTTCAAATGGGGTTAGAACCAGACACAAATGAGCAAACAACATTTAACTTTTTAGAAGTAAATTTTGTTCATTTTTAAGCTGAAAAATGTGAAAAAATTATTGATGAACATAAATCTATGGTGTATGTGGAGTGAGGGGTAGGTGTATGTATGTTTTATTTAATGATTACAAGTAGAGGGAAGAGAGAGGGAGAGAGCTAGTCTTCACTCTAGAGAAATTTGATGTTTACTTTAGACTAAATCTTAGGACTTGAGGACTAATAACATTGGGAGAGTTTTTCAAATTCTTTTCCTCATAGTCTGGAAGAAATAAGTTTTGATAGTTTTGGTGGCTAGCACATTTCTGGAAGGCAGATTTGGATGGGACTATGGGAGAGGAAGGGACTTTGGAAAGCTATGAGATAACATCAATAAATTGGGCATTCAGAGATCAGGAGAAAGACATCACAAGAGAAGTGAAAAAGTTGTCAAAACAATTTTGTCTACTGGAACTGTAGTTAAATAATAAGAGTTGCATAGTAGCTATGGAGAGGGGGCTGAAGTAAGGGCAAAGTTGCATTTAAGCAGATTGCTGCCAATAAATATGTCATAAAGCTTTTATAAAGCACCTATTAAGTGCCAGGCATTTTGTTAAGACCCGAGGATACAAAGAAAGGCCAAATGCAATGCAAGCACTCAAGGAACTCAAAGCCTAAAGTTAACAGTGCCAAAGGAGAGCATCCAGTATAATTTTAAAAGTATTTGATGAATATTTTGGTCACAGAATTCATTGGAAAGGCTCTGATGTTGGGAAAGACTGAAGGCAAAAGAAAAAAAAAAGCACAGGGTGCAATGGATAAATATAGTCACAGAAACAATGAACATTAATTTGGACAGACTTCAAGAGATAGTGGAGGACAAAAGAGCCTGGAATGTTATGGTCCATGCACAATAACAACAATTTGATGAAAACAAGCATCATGCCTAAAAGTACTGAGCATTACTCAAAATCATAGGACGGTATAGATTTTTTTTGGTTGATATAGATTAAAAGAAGTGGATAGACTTCACTGAGCTAGAGGAAAGAATTAGGAAATGATAGGTGAGTTCTGTTCTGCAAGAAAAAGAAAGGGAGGAGAGAGCAGCAAGCCTTGCAGCTTAATCTAAGGTAATAGAGCTGTGGTCAGCTCAAGAATAATGTCTGAAGCCCTAACCTATTGTTTTACAGTTTCCACTAAACCCTATGTAAATGCCAGCCAAAAGGCAGAGGGCTTTTGTCTCTGTCTGAAGATAAAGTTGCTGCATAAATGGGCAGGCAGAGAGGATCACCTACTTCAGCCAGACCAGCTCTTCACCCAGATCGAGCCACAGTAAAAATGATTTGTCTATACGGAGGCTCAGGAGGAGCAGTAAAACACAAGTACTTGGCAAACATTCACGAATAGCAACAGCAGCAGGCTGGCACTGTTGGGTTTTGCAGCCTGCTTTACACATTGACATTGTAATGGAGAAAACAGATGAAGGCAAAAAGCCCAGGAAGGGAAATCGCTGAGGCAAAGCAGGTGGTGGTGAGGATGCTTTGTGAAGTCACCTCTCCAGCAGGTCTGCAGAGCAGATGCTTGGAGAACTCTGGTGCTGACTGAAGGTGGAGTCTCGGAACTTGGGGAGGGGGGAGACGCGGGCAGTGGGGGAGGGAGGGGGAGGAAGAGGAGAAGAGAGGGAATAAAAAAAGCTCTATTGTATCGTGCATCCTGCAAAACAAAAGACACCGCCAATTAGACTGTGGGTCCAGCAGAAAATCAGAGAAAAGACTTTCCTGGGTTTCCAGGATGCAAACTTTCATAAAAGACAGAAGCAGTGAGGGTGGGAATGACAAAAAACAGACTTAAGTTGATTTTGTCAGGTATCAAGAACCTAACAAAATCAGGGACAGCAGAAGTAGATGAGAAAATGGCACCTTCCTTCTTTATAGTAGTGAGGGACTTTGAATATGGAATACAATAATAACTGTTATTTATATTGTTATTATATAACTATACAATAGTTATTATGTAACTATATATTATATACATATATAAAATATATACTTTGGAGCAGGTACTACACAATTATTGTTGCATTTGATCTCCATAACATCCCTGGGAGAAGGATGGTATGATAACCCGCATTTTATAGTTGAAGAAACTGAACTTAATGACTTTCACAAGATGACAAAACTAGTAAGTGTCAGAGGCTAGATTTGAACTCAGGTTTTCCTAACTCCACTGTGCCACCAAGCCTATCTTGCAGATAACTGTCACATAAAACTAATGTGTCTGTCCATTGGTTTAAGTGAATTGCATTTTTTTCCCTTCACTTTTTGCATTTTTTTGTTACAAGGGATAGTTTACCAGGTTAGTAAGAGGAAGATACTTGGAAATAAAGTTATATAAAAAACAAAAATTTTTTTTTTCTTGCTGAGACAATTAAGTGACTTGCCCAGGGTCACACAGCCAGGAAGTGTTAAGTGTCTGAGGTCAAATTTGAACTCAGATCCTCCTGACTTCAGGATTGGTACTCAATCCACTGGACTACCTAGCTGCTCCAGAAAAAATGCACATTTTTAAGAAAGCCTAATGACAAGAACAAATTGCTACAATTTCAATGGGCACAGTATCCAGGACCAAGAGAAATATTCCTTTATGGTATACCAATATGATGTATGAGAGACTAGTAAGGAAACTCTGTCTTGAATAAAATTCTTTCATTCTTTTTTATTATTTGATGATTGGCCATAGTCTATGGGGTTTTAGCAGAATGAAGATCTGGATTAGAATCCCATATTTGCTATTTACTACCTGTATGGTCTTGGTTATTAGAAAGTTTGTGTCCTCATTTATAAAATAAAGGGACTGCTTTCTGAAAAAAAATTTTGAAATAATGTTTAAAAACTTACTATATTTTATATCCGTTGACATAGATATACCACTCCTGAGTACATGTTCCACTACTGGACATGTCACAAGTGAATGTTCATAGCAGTATTTTTTGTGATGGCAAACATATGTGAAACAAGTGGATGTCCATTAACTGGTGAATAGTTCAAAAATTGTGAGATATGATGCTAATGGAATGTTATTGCATCATAAGAAACATCAAATATAAGGAATTCCAAGCATAATGGGCAACCAGTACCTATACAAAACACGTTTGCTCCTCCTGTGGGAGAGGTGTGAGAAACTATTTCCTGGAGAACAATGATGATACACAATGGGTGCTTTGGAGAGACTACAGAGTAGGTGTTAACATTCTGTAACTGATTAGAAAACATGTTTTTTGTTGTTGTTTTTTTTAATTGGTTGTATAGCTGGAAGGAGTTCTTTTGAAAGGTACTAGCTATCTAGCTTCAGCTTCTGTCTTAATGGTTCTTTGTTCTTGGTGACATCATTCAGTGAGAAACAATGTTGTAAAGGAAGAAGCCTTAGAACCTTTCAAGACTAATATATTACCATATGAAAATAGACCTTTGTCTAACTCTTCTTCCATTTTAGGGGGAGGAGATTAATCTGGAAACTATGACCTTATGATTTTCTAAAGCTGAGGAGTCTGGGAATATGGAAGTTCAGGAGTTATAGTCCCTACTGGATTTTGCACTCAGTCCATCTTTGAAGTTTTGAGAAGCAAGGAATAATTTACAGAAATGTCCTTTGGGACACAGCCCAGAGATGGCTAAGATAAGGATTTATCTGGTAGCAATGGCACAATTGAATGTATATTTGGTGGGACCAATGCTCTGTCTAAGATCACTCTCCCAAGAAACCAAGGTAAAAGAAAAAAATGTGGTTTTGTTCTTGCCATATCTTTAAAGAAAATATTCCTTTGTAAAATCTAATCAATATTCATGGGTTAAATAGATCTAGAATTCTGGTCTTTTACTAGGTAGCTAAAATGGGCTGGAGGAAGAGGGAAGGACTGTTGGTGATGGTTATTAGAGAAAAAGAGAATAAATTTCTCAGTGAACTCAAAGGACCTTACGGTCAGGGAAGGATGGGAAGATCTAGCAGTCTGGATCAGTATAGTGGAGTAGAGATCACTCATTACCCTAAAAACATGGGAAGACTTTAATGAATTGATACAAAGTGAAATAAACAAAATCAAGAGAATAACAAACTATAATCTAGAGGAAAATAGTGATTTAAAATGTTGGAGGGAGAGGAGATTGGATGCCAATTAGGAATCTATTTCTTTTCCAATTCTTTGCCACTATAAAAAGGGCTGCTACAAATATTTTTGCACATGTGGGACCTTTTCCCTTTTTTATGATCTCGTTGGGATATAGGCCCAGAAACACTGCTGGATCAAAGGGTATGCACAGTTTGATAGCCTTTGGGCATAATTCCTAATTGCTGTCCAGAATGGTTGAATCAGTTCACAACTCCACCAACAATGTATTAGGGTCCTGGTTTTCCCACATCCCTTCTAACATTCATCATTATCTTTTAGGAATCTATTTCAATAGTTTTTACACAACCAAGGATCCCTGAACTCAAACCTTATGAATTTGCACAGTATTACTGACCCAGCTCTACCCAAGGAAGATGCTGAAGAGCCTGCTTCCAGGAAATTCATGATGACATATAACGGAATTGCCTTGGAAATATTCAGAGAATGGGTAGAGGTTCTCTAACAATTCAGTGCAATAAAGTTATTGAGCAACTACTATGTGCCAAGGATTAAGGACACTGTCCTCAAGAAGCTTACCATCTAATGGAGGAAGACAGCACACAAAAGGAATTTGGAAGAGCTGGGGAAGCTACTAGCTCGTTCCTCATACAGATGCATCATATTCCATGGAGTTCAAAACAAGAAGAGCTAAAAAGGGAATTATTTGGAAAGTCCAGTTCCAAGCCTTCTCTTTATTAATATTTTTATGGTCCATGAGGGCCTCATTTTGTTCCAAATCTTAGCCTGAGCCACTGAACCAATCAGGTTTAAGCCTAGCTCAAAAGACACTTCTCTTCCAATGCATTTATCCCACCACAAATTCATCAAAGAATAAGATGAAATTTTATTTGTACAAGACTAGCATTCATTAACTTGCCAATCATTTTCTACTGACCTACTCTGTGCAAAACATTGTGCTATGTTTGGGGTGATACAAAATTCATTATTATGTGTCCATTTGCAATGGTTGCCTATCATTTCCCATTTTTACCAATATGACTCACCTTTCAACATCTGTTAGTAAATGCATAAGTTGCCCCTTTACCTTCAAAACATGATCCTTAAAATGAAATATGTATTCATCTCTGTCCAGTTGTACACACAGACAAATTACATTCATTTTCCTTATTCTAATAATCTTGCTTTTCTAAAAGAATAACTAGAAGCCAGGGAATAGTAGTTTTTGTAGTATCTTTACCCTTATTGTCTACTTCCTTCAATACCCATTAAGTTAGGGACTTAATCAATAGGGACAATGGGAATCCCTTTCTCTTCCCATTGAGAGGAATGAGGTCAGAATTTAGCAGCCACAGGTTGCTAGGCTTCAAACGGGGTCATCCAGTCACCAGCAACTCCCCTTTCTGAATGATTCTTCTGTCAAATAATTTTGATCCCATCTTGTTGATTAATATCAATATTTCTAATCCAGCCCTAACTAAGGCAGGTCCAACGGTTCAGACTCAAAACTTCAATGAAATGAGATGCTCATGAGCTATAAAATATCTGACAAATAGAAGTTTACTGGACAATCAAAAGGATCAATAAGGACACAACAATGATTCAGGTAAATGAAGCTCTACTCTGTTTTCATGGGGGCAATGATCAATTAAAGAGATATGTTAACTCTCATAGAGGTGGGAATTCCATCAATGCCAAGGAGTCCTGACACCTACTAGGCTGAGCTTTTTATACCTCAAATGGTCAATAAATCAAGCTAATGGTTTAAGCCCTACTTCCCTTAACCAATCAAAATCTTTTGGATGGCTTCCTTGACACTTTAAAGAGAAATCAGCTCAAATAACAGAAAACCGATGCTGTTTCTATGACAAAAGTAAATAAATCAGAAAATCATATATGGAGAGATATGGGGGAGCAAAGAGTAGAATCACACAGCCTCTGTGACTATCATCTACTTACACAGAACCTACAAAATACACTTTGGTTACATCAAATAAGTCAAAAAGAAATGTGATTTTATTAGGATATACATACTCTTCATGCATAATGTAAAATCCAGCATCCCTGAGCCTTGTTGTAATAGGAAAAAAAATAAAATCTTATGTGGTTACCAACCATTTAGTGGTAATGAACTTCCCCTAGTTTAGTTAGGTTGTTCTCAGACAGTAGAACTACAATTCATCTACTTATTTCTTATGGAAAACATTTCCATTTTGGTAAAACCTGTCAGAGCTTGTAATACAGACAAATAATTGAAAATACAAAGTCACCTCAATTTACAGATAAGGAAACTAAAGTGTTATAATTAAGGAGACACCAAAGGATGCTTTTGAAAGTATTTTTTTCTTCATTCAGTAAACACGAAATGTCATGTTATTTGCTTGGAATGATGACCCAATGACTTTGTGTAGAAAAGGCAAGTGATGGTATCAGTGTGTTCTACTTCTCTGGAATGTTATTCTTAATGATTTTACTCATGTATAAATCATTCAGCTGTCACCTTCTTTTGACTTAGAAATGGTGTCCCCAAGCACAGGAGGATTTAAATAAAAACAAAACCACACACTTCAAAGGTTCTCAATTAATTTGAGGAAAGCTTTTGTTTGTGTTTCCCTTAGCCTCAAGATGATACTAATTTTTTTTTTCATCTTAGAATTTCATATGGGTGGTTTTTCCACCTTGCTGCTTACTATACTAAGTTTTTTTTTTTAAACAATATTCCTTGTTATTCACCAAATCTATCAGCTGTTATATAAGGCTAATGGTGGTAGCCTACATACTTGGACCTGAATCATCCTTGACATTCACTTGCAATTTGGGGCCTAACAAGAAGCTTCCTTGAAAACAAACAAAAAAAAATCCTGTCAGCTACTCATTTAAAGCCAATGGTTGAATAATAGCTTGTTTAGCTGAGTTACTATCAAATAAGGCAAGCAATGAATTGGACAGTCTGAAGCCTTGAGACTTCCTTATAGAGAGCCCAGGAGTCCTTATCATATTGGGCTTAGAAAACTGTGCTTTCCAAAATATGGCCCGGGGGCCCATCATTCAGCAAAGTTGACTAGTGTCTCTCTTTACACTCTTCACTGACAAGTGGCTCTTCTACCTCTGGCAATGAGGAAAACAAGGAGTGGAAAAGGGCAGAGAAATGAAAAAAAAATTAAATGAGCAAAAATTGGGAGCAAAAATTCTGACTTGAAAATATTCTAAATATACATTGCATAGTGTGTGTAGGAACACTCCCACTTTTTATATAATCCTGAGACCCTCTTGGGCCTTGGAAAGCTTTGAAAGCAATAGTATGGAAAAGGAGATAAAATTTACCAAGAATATGCCTTGGTGCATATTTTAAAAAAAGATAAAAGGAACAGTTCAAAAAAATCATTACAATGTACAACAAAGGGAACTTCTAAGAAACAAAATGGTAATGAGCTTTAGAAGGAATCTAATATTAATATTACTAATTACCCAAAGCATTACTAAATATTATCAAATAATGATATTTTGCCACATCACTATCTTGTTTATGACTATATGTAATAATGGCATTCTGATAGAATATTTTCTGGCCCCATCCAGTGGGTTCCTTAAATAAAAATCACACACAACCAGACACTTGTGGTTGGTACCAGTATGTCTCTTTCCCACTCCCATAATATCCCTACTGAAGTTTTCACCAAAGAGGATTGAGATCCACTTGATATACTTTTAAGGGAGCGATTCTACCCTCAAATGTTCTCATTTCATGGCTTTTGAGTGCATTGAGACTTAGGACATATCAATCTAGCAGTTCTATTGCTGTCTAGGAATCCTAGGAGGTTTGTAATTGTAGCTGATATGCTGGTTATCATGTACCACTAGACCTTTTATGATATAGGCTCCATGACTTCAATTATTCTATCAGCAATCCAATTGGACATAATTCTAGATCTACTAAAAAAACCAACTAATTCTTTTGTTAAGAATGAAGAGCAATTGTTTTTCAGTAGTTTTAGTTGTGTCCAACTTTTTGCAACTCCATTTTTTTTAAGCAAAGATACTGGAGTGATTCGCCATTTCCCTCTCCAGCTCATTTTTCAGATGAGAAAACTGAGACAAACATGGTAAATGACTTGCCCAGCTAGGAAGTGTCTGAAGCCAGATTTGAACTTAAGATTAGTCTTCTTGATTATCCATAGTGCCATACAGAAGAATAGATACAAACAAGTATTCAGAATATATTATTATTTTTTACAATAAAAAATTTTACAATAAATTTTACAATAAAAATTAAGACAACTAACATAGGCTTGAGACTTCACCCCATTAATAATTCAGTAGTATCAACTCCTGCTGTTGAATTTGGAAGGGCATATTGAATACTTAAAACTCTGACTATTTGTGATGGTCAGTTCCTTCGACCATCCACTTTAGAGTAGTATTAGTAATCTCCATGTTTTCAATTTGGCCATGTTCTTGAGAATAATGAGATATTATGACAACAATACCTTGTATGAAGTGTCTGCCCTTCAAATCACAGACCAATCATCAGAAATGAGGGCATTTAGCAACCTGTGACTTAGAAATAATTGCACAAAGCTGTGATGTTTGCAGCAGAAAATGAAGATGGGACTAGAAGCACCCAGAGCCAAATTGAGACAATGTTCTTTCCTTGTAATAGTCTGAAAATCAATAGCTTCTTGATGAGGGTTTCTAGGTCATCTCCCACAGAGAAGAAGCTACTTTTTATGGATTATGCAGAGTGGTCTGGCATGGGCTATATCTTCTAACAACTTTTTCCCTATCACAATCACAATCACAGACAACATAATGGTTCCACAAGAGCAGTTGCTACATATGATATGTCTAAAACTGGAAGGAACCGCAGAAATTATTTAGTCTAAGCTCCTCATTTTACAAACAAGAAAATCCAGGTCCAAGATGGGTAAGTGCCCTGCTCAAAGTCATACAGATTACAAATATCAGAGGCAAAATTTTAATTCAGATTCTCTAATTTCAGAGGCAATATTCTTTCCACTGTACCACATTGTCTCTTCTAGCCAAGATAATAAGATGCCCGTTTTTTTGTAACAACTATCATTTTTTTTTATCAAAAACAACTTTTGTGTTTCTCTCAGCTATTTATAATTATCTTGAATTCCTAAAACTGTTTCTCTGCCAGATAACTCTTCCATACCCAGCTCAAGAGTGCCAAAGCAAAATTTAGAAAGAAGCAGGGAGAGTAGGAAGCCAGTCTTTATATATACCTCCTTGATCTCCAAGTTCCAACCTATCTAGAATCACCCCAAGAACCTAAGTTCGCACCAACTGCTCAGTCAGCTCCTTAGGGAGAAAACTGGTCATTTTTAGGTGCTAGATAGCATGATAGGTAGAATGTTTCAGACACTTACTAGTAGTGTGGCTCTGAGCAAATTATTTAATCTCTGTTTGCCTCATTTTTTTCATTTGGAAATTGGAAGTAACAGTAATGCCTACCTTGCAAGGCTATTGAAAGGATCAGCTGAGATTATTTCTAGAGTTTAACACAATGTCTTGCATGAAGTAGGTGATATATAAATGTTTATTCCATTCTCTTTTGAATGGTAAGATTACAGCTCTAGAGTTCTAAATCTTGAGATCATCCAATTCAATCTTTTCATTTTACAAATATGGAAACAAAACCTAGTTAAGTGACTTGCTCAAGTTCATACAAATAGTAAGTGATCAAGCTGGGATTTGAATCCACATCTTCTGAGTCCAAGGCTCAAATGCATTTTTTCCACTATACCATGGTACTATATGGAGCCAAGCCTTAAAAAATCACCATTGTGATCTAACAGAAAAGACAGTGAAGAAAGGAGAATAATTGCATATGACATGTAAGCCTCTGCCCTTGGGAAGTCATGGAATCAAGAGCACATTGTATATTCCTGTGGGTCTTTAAATTTTACAAAGTGCTTTCCTCTGTGGGGTAGAAAGTACAAGGATTATTATGTGCATTTTACAAATGTGGAAACTGAGGCTCAAAGGTAAATTGATTTACATAATCATAAAATTGGTAGGTTTTGGGACAGAACTCATATCAGGGTTGCTTGGCCATCTAGCTTCCCTTAGTGACTATTCTGAAGGAATTATCAAAGTTTCACAGCAAGAACTCTAAGAATATATCTGGTCAACACCCACTCCCCTTGCTTTGCAGACGAGTAAACTGAAGCTAAGTGAGCTTAACTCTTAAGTTTACATGGTTGCCTTATATCTTTTATAATAAAGTACATTAGGAGAGGCATATAGTAATAATAATGGGCATATAATCAATATTAAGATCAGACAATTGCTTTGGTCTCAGTCATTATGATTTATTTCTTAAAACGGGAAAGATTTAATATCCTCTAGAACTAAATAATGGGAATGGGGAAATGGGGAGGGGCTGAATCTTGAAAAAAGATTTAAAAGTTTCATGTTTTATTAGACAAACTTCAAAAATTAAAAAAGAAAGATTTTGCAGACCCTCCCCCACCAAAACCCCCACCATTAATGGTATCTCCTATGACAAAGTACCTTGTCTTCATTTTTTAACATGAGGACTAATATTTGTAATCAGAATAAGTCTATGAAATGATTAGGAGTTCTCATCACTGCAAAGTAATTTGGTGTGAAATCTTTATAGAATTTTTAAAAAGTCCCAATTTTGTTGGTGGTGTTATTCTTCCTTTTAAAAGAGGACAAGATTTATTCTTCTGTCTGCCTATATGCCTACCTATTGAAGTTATTTTAGATTACAACCAGTGAAATGACTTGCCTCTCATCACTCAGTGACTCAGTATCCCAGCCTGGATTGTATCTTAAATTCTTTACTACATTAAGAGTTCTCCTGATCACTAAGACCCACTCCCATTTTCCTTGTCCTGAAAAAGTGAGTGTGCTTCTTATAGGTTTTAACCTAAACTAAGAAAATGACTTTGGTACCGGGGGACAGAGACAATGTCATTTCTTCCAATTATAATGATGAACCATAACAAGGAGGTGACCTGTCCCTCCTAATATATTGGGTAAAGAAATCTACCAGGTTTGGAATGCCCTAGGCCATGTTAAGTTACAAAAGTGAAGCAAACAAATTAAATGGCTATTATTTTGTTGATTCAGAAAATCTTTCCCCCAGGACAGATTATAATCCATGTGTAACTCAGAAAATAGTTTTATCAAATCTCTTGAGGCTCACAAGGGTTAAGTGATTTGCCCATAGTCATACAACTAGTAGGTGCCAGAGGAATACAATTTGGAGTTGACTCCAACTCCAAATTCTGTTCACTACACTATAATCTCTAACTGAAGCAATAGAATCAGTCAATCAACAAGAATTTAGTTAGCCTATTATATACCAAGTATAATGCTAAATACAAAAGATACAAAAGCAAAAGTGAGAGTCCCCACTCTCCAGAAACTTTCATTCTAATAAAGGAAATAACTTGCCCATATATGAGTATATAGAGAAAATATACTAAATGAATACAAGATATTTTGGGAAAGGAAAGATGAGCCAACAGAGAAAATTTCCATTTAGAGGGTAGCACTCAAGCTGTGTTGGAAAAGAAACTAGGGATTTAGAGAGGTCAAAAAGGAGTGTAGGTATGCATAACAACAAATGAAAAAGTACAGAGATGGGAAACAGGGTACCTTGTGTGTATATCAATGAATAACCACGTATACTTGGATATAGCCAAAAATATTGAATTCATCATGGAGAGGCAAGATTCAGTTATGGAGAGGCAGGTAGAGAGTTGAAGAGCCAGTAGTATGAGATAAGTCCAAATCAAAAACAAGTGAGGAGCAATAATTAAAGCATCAGGTAGAACAAAAAGAAAACATGCTTTGTTTACAACTCACAACACAGATTTCTTGTGGACACTTTGTGCCTATTCTATAAGACTGTCCTTGACTTCCAGCTTCATCTAAATTAGTAGTGGCTCACTTCTTTTTTCTTCTTACATTCTTCCTTTTTTCTTTCTTCCTTCCTTTCTTCTCCTTCCTCCCTCCCTCCATTTCTTTCTTTCTTTTCCTTCCTTCCTTTATTTTTGTCTTTCTTTTTCTTTCTTTCTTTCTTCTTTCCTTTATTTTTTTCTGCTATCTTTCTCCCTTCTTTCCTTCATTTTTTATCTTTTTTATTTTTCTTCTTTATTTCTCTCTCCTTTTCTTTCTTTCTTTCTCTTCCTTCCTTTCTTTATTCTCCCCCTCTCTCCCTCTCTCCCTCCTTCTTTCTCTCTCTTTCTTTCTCTCTCTCTCTCCCTCCCTCCCCCTTTCTCTCTTTTTCTTTTTTCCTGTCTCTTTCTTAAGAGCTCCACATTATAAACATTTGTTCATATGATGTATAAAAATAGCAGAGATCCTCTTTTTATCTTTGATTGCTGGGTCTGCTTACAAGCCTTTGACATGGAAATAAAGGCAAAAGAGAAAATACTTTTTTTTTTCTCTTTTTAAAGACCCAACAGAGAGGCAGCTGTTTGATATGGTAGATTGAGTACCAGCCCTGAAGTCAAGAGGACCTGAGTTCAAATTTGACCTCAGACACTTACTAGCTATGTGACTCTGGGCAAGTAATTTAATACTGATTGCTTCAAAAAAAAAAAAAAAAAGACACAATGGTCCAAGAGATGGGGGTACCCACTTCCACTAAGAGGCCCTATTCTGGATTTCTGTAGAATGGATTCAGTTCTTACAGAATTTAGAATCCAAGAGGAAAGTCAGGCATTTCTCAAATTCTCATTTACTACACCTCCATCTTGGAATCCCAGGGGAAAAAAAATCTATTAAATCTAAGGTTAGCAAAAATTGAAGAGCTTCTTTTAAAGGGATTGAAATGGTCTCTTCTAGAAGGTATTAGTGTACAGAATCACTATCTATATCTCTTACCATTGTAGAAATGCTTAAATCACAAGAATTAAATTTGTGTTGGCAAATAATTAAAACATGACATAGTAACTTCCCTTATGTAGTTATATGGAGTTATAACTCATAACTACTATCAACCTCCTAAAAGACTGATATTTAAAACATTAAACCATGAAACAGTTTTTGGAAATGCTGAAAGGACATTTTCCCTTCACTTTAGTTCTGCACTCTCCAAGCAGGTTGAGATGACTTCTGATAAACTAGCTGTTGTTGACATATTCTTTTTGTCAGTAATTGTCCTTTTCTCCAAGAAAAAAAATTAATAGCTGCAGGAAATACCTCCTTTATAGGGCAGATGGCACTGACCAACAGTCTTAGAAACTCCCAAGTCACCGAGCTCACAAAGTTCATCTTTTAAGATCACTATTCATTCCCTGTACTATGGCAAGAAAACAAAGCAAAAGTAGCAACTAGGGCTATGAGACCAGTCTCAGGCTCACATAGGCAAGCATAATCTCTAGTTGTCATGTGTGAACAACCATAATAGCCACTGTGGGCAGAAGAGGAAATATCCCTTCTTCCTCTTTAGTGGAGGTCCAAGTGATTTGGAATCTAAGGGTTCCAAGTCACATAGTCAGAAGAGAGAAAGATAAGAGAAGGCAGCAGTGAAATTAATTTCTCCTTTTAAAGTTCATTGTATGAGCAGCTCTTCCTATTCAAATACCAATCATCTCTGATTGATGAATGGCATTACAGAGAAAAATGGTACACAGGGGGAATAATCAGAAGCCCCTGGTTGTCTGTGGACATTATTAGCAAGAGCATATGTTTCAATAGAAGTGGCCAATGTTTGCCTAATGGTACACATGCTCAATGGAGTGGACCCAACCCAACCTTCATCTCTGACATTTTTCCAATATTACTGGTGTTAGCCTTGAATATTTTTTCAACCAGAAGGAATAGCAGAGAGAGCAAGAGCTTAGGGTAGCAAAAGGATATACCCCAAGGATATGAATAGGCAAGGGAAGAGTAAGGCTTTCTGTCAAAAGCTTGATGGCAATTTTCCAAAATTGGTCTTCTTCAGGTTGATCTCAAAAATATTATAGCAAATGCCAATTTGAGAGAAGAAAAAATAATCACTCTATTAAACTGTGTGCAGGCAAGCATTCCATGAGTTATAACTCACTTTCAAAGTCCTCAGTAATCTAAGTGCCTCAACAGAATTACTTAGCTTAGTGACTTGCTATCATTTATTAAGAAAGTCTGGACAAAACAGATTTTTCATCTGTCTGATAAGGCCTTTGTTGACTTTGAAGGGTTCCAGCTTTTCCAATCCAATGAACCTTTTTTTTTCTTAAGGAGAAAGATTTGGTTTATTTGTTGGTCTGTCATCACAGCACCATGTTGCTGAAGAATTTATTTCCTCATAATCTGTCTAGCCAGAGGCATTAATGAGTATCCTGGAAAAAAAGCAAACAATTGAATCAAGGAACAAATTGGGGTTAAAAAAAACATATTTTCATCTCCTGTCAAAATGAAAGCCACCACTGAGGAAAGCTCTTCAATCCTTTCGAATTCTCTTAAGGGATTATAGAAAAGGGCATCTCTTTGATAACCAAAGGCAATCTCCCTCCTCCTTCCTATTTGTGATACAATTATTTATGAAACCATAACTTATATTTCTGAAGTTTTCTGTCTGAATTTCATTAGTCCCCATTTCCAGTACAACCCTGGAATGTGATGCTATGTAGATATGTTCATTCACATGATTGACTTATATACTACAGAAACCACTTTTTTGTATCTCTTTCAGAGCCTATGTCCACATAGTTCATAAAAAAATTGGACAAAAGTATCCCTGTTGGATGTTTACATGAATCAAATTAGCCAGATAATTGTTCATCTTCCTTTTATTATTTACTGTACAAAAGACAAATATTTTGCCCCTTTACAAACAGAATTGTACCTTTGCCTCAGGTATCATGCCAAGAAAAATTTATCTTTAATTCACCCAAAGGAAAGTAAATTGGCCAGTATGGAAACCACAATACAAAATAAATTTAAAGTAAGAGTATATCCATTTGTAAGTAGAAAAAAACATGTCACAGCAATACCCCTTTTATTTGTAGACTGGTTGCTAGGAAGCCTGATCACCCAGAACACATCCAGATACCTAGGAAGAAGGATGAAAGCTATCCAAAAAGAAAAGAGTTATAATAATAAAGAATTTGTTATATATTCGGATCCTTTTGAGGAATAGCTTTAATCCAGAGCCTATAGGAAGTTCAGAGGATGCATAAAGAGGTTTCCATGTGTTGGAGGAACCCTAAAAGAAATGGGGATATGTTAGGGCCAAAGATTTTGGGGAAGAAGCTTGTCCTTGAATTGAGGATCAAAGGATGTGGTTTGATTCCCTTGAGACCCCGAGGTGTGGAAGATTGCTATTAATGATTTCATTATAATGACTGGCCTTTTAAGTGGTCTCTTGAACCACACCTTAAAAGCTTATTGCTGACCATGGGTGTGGGCTGTATGGACAAAGAGCTTGACCTCAGAGTGGGGGAAGGAAAGGAGGAGGGGTCAGGAGATGAGGAGAGGCAAGACAAGGAGGAGGGACTAGATGAGAGGCAGGCCTAGGAGGCGAGGCTAGGAGAGGAGAAAAGATATAAGCCTTGGTGACAAGGAAAAAGGCAGGCATGCAGCAAAACACCATGGAGGTAATGGGGGCTGAATAAAGAACCACCATGATCTACATTCCTCTGGCTTGACTCTTCTTGGTGACCAGTTATGAAGAAGCCTCCGGAGGTGAGATAAGTCCTGTTACCCACAAATTAGATAGAAATTAACACCATGGACTAATATTTTTGGAGAAATCTCCCTGGGAAATAACCAAGAATGAAATTTTGAAAACAAAAAAGGCTAAAAATTCTAACAAGGAGGAAAAATAGAAGTTGGCTGAAGAGGCTAATACTGATGTGGAAGAAATTTTGCAAACCAACTCAGATTTTATTTTGGTTTTAAATAAAATGGTATGCCTATTTCAAGTATTCATATCACCTAAATTTCTCTATTTCCTATCCCAGGGAGTCATCCCATATAATAAATAAAGTTATTTAAAGATGGAAAAATTTTTTTTTGATTTGTCAACTCTGATTTTTTTTTTATTTTAAGCTTTTTATTTGTATAACATATGTATGGGTAGTTCCCCAACCTTGATCTTTACAAAGCTTTCCAATACAAATTTTACCCCCAGTCCCCTCCCCTCCCCTAGATGGCAGGAAGTCCACTACATGTTAATAATGTTGAAATGCTTGAGAAGTTATGCAAGAAAAATCCTATCTACAAGAAAAAAAAAAGAATCAGAGAAAGGCAACACAATGCAAGCAAATGTCAATAGAGATCATGAAAATGTTACGTTGTGGTCCATATTTCATGTCCCTCTTTCTGGGTGTATATGGTTTTCTTCAGTGAACAACTGGAATTGGTTTGAGACAATTCTTTATTGCAGAGAGCCATGTCCATCAGAATTGATCATCATGTAATACTGTTGTTGCTGTGCATGATGATCTCCTGGTTCTGCTCGTTTCACACAGCATCAGTTCATGCAAGTCCCTCCAGGCCTCTCTGAAATCGTCCTGCTGGTCGTTTCTTACAGAGCAATAATATTCCATAACATTCATATACCATAATTTATTCAGCCACTCTCCAATTGATGGGCATCCCTTCAATTTCCAGTTTCTAGCCACTACAAAAAGGGCTGCCACAAACATTCTTGCACATGTGGGTCCCTTTCCCTCCTCTAAGATCTCTTTGGGATATAGGCCCAGTAGAAACACTGCTGAGTCAAAGGGTATGCACAGTTTGACAACTTTTTGAGCATAGCTCCAAATTGCTCTCCAGAATGGTTGGATCCGTTCACAGTGCCACCAACAATGTATTAGTGTCCCAGCCCTCCCACATCCCCTCCAACATTCATCGTTATCTTTTCCTGTCATTTT
>JAJPUD010005884.1:66867-100934 GCA_023553655.1 Myrmecobius fasciatus
GTATAGTTTCTGACTTTTCCTTGGCAGATAGATTCCCAAATATTTTATCCTATCATCTGCTATTTGGAATGGAATTTCTTTTTGTATCTCCTGCTGCTGAACTTTGTTGGTAATATATAAAAATGCTGATGATTTATGTGGATTATGTGGAAAATTTTTAAAGGGAAAAAAAAAAACAGAAAAATCAACAAAACAATCAATGCATAATAAATACATAGAAATATTGGCAATACTCCATACCTAGGAAATCTATGACCTTCCATCTTTACAAAGGAATTGGGAAAGGGTGGCAGTAGGGGCTATCTTCTTGTAATTTTTCTTTGGAGCCTTTTTTTTTTTTTGTAGTTTTGCAAAATTCACATTAGATTGTTTTTGTAGTTGTGCTCTTTCCAATTACATTTTTGTAATCATTGTGTATATTGTCTTCTTAATTCTGTTTTTTTTTCATTATCAGTTCATGTAAGTCTTTCCATGTTTTTCTGTATTTTTCATATTTGTCAGTTACTACAGCACAGTAATACTCCATTGGGCAGTAAGGTAGTGGATAGTAAGCCAGGCTTAGAGTCAAGAAGATTTCTCTTCATCTTCATGAATTCAAATCCTATTTCATTTATTAGTAGTAACCCTGAACAAGTCCCTTAATTCTTTATGCCTTAGTTTCTTTATTTGTAAAATGAGCTGCAAAAGGAACAGTAACAATATACCATCATCTTTATGTATCATAATCGCCCCAATCAATGGACATTTTCTTTGTTTACAATTCTTCACTACCATATATTCTTCATTGCCACAGATATGCTCTTCTTATCCATGGCCTCCTTGGGTCATATGTCTAATAAAGAATCTCTGGGTTGAAAAGTATAGACATTTTAGTTACTTTATTTGCATGGTTCTGAATTGCTTTACAAAATGGTTATTTTAATTCAAAGTTACACCGACTAAACAAGTGCCCATTTTTCCAAATAGTCTAATATCAACTACTCTCATATTTTGTCATCTTTGCCATTTTACTGAGTATGAGATGAAACCTCAAGGTTGTTTTGATTTTATTTCTCTTATTAGTAAGGATTTTAAGCACTGGTTACTAAGAGTTTAAAATTCTTCATTTGTGAACCATTTAATCATTTTCTTTGAGAACTTATCTACTGGAGAATGGCTTTTGAATATGATTATGTGAGTATATGTGCATATATATGTATATGTATTTATGTATTTATATATATATATATGGTTTTGCTTAATGCATTTTAAAAATGTAATGGCAAATTATTTTTGTAATTAATTGAATCATAATTTAAGTGTCCTAGAGGAGCTAGCTATGACCCAGATTGATGAAAAACAAATTCTCCAACAAGGGAGGGGTCCAATTCAACTTTTTGGTCCAGCTCTGGGAGTAAATTCTTCAGCAAAAGAACTAAGAAAGTAAGTAATGGGGGAATGTAAAGAATAAAAGGCTAAAATTATCAAAGATTTTGAGAGGAAGAAAATGCAGTTAAATCTTAGAGCAGAAGTAGATAAGTCAACAGATAAGATACTAAAACATGACCACCAAGATATCCAAATGAGTGTAAATATATTAAATAAATATTGTAAGAAAGAGGAAATTAAACCAAAACCTAATGAAATAGCAGGCTGTCAATTTCTAAGAAAGCATGGAAATATGAATCTTAAAAGAAAAAGTTTAAAAGGAACAATGGCAAGATTTATGGTTTCTACAAATAAAATATTAGTAGACCAGAAAAAACTAAATTAATGGTGATAAGTCTCTTCAGAGAAGAAAAATAGAGTGTAACTAATTAGGAATGCAAATATACTTAAGTATTGGATAATATGTAAGAAAAGAAAAATACTGTAATATTAGAAGAAACACACTTTCTATAACCAAACAAAACATCTCAATCTCAAAGATGGATGCATAGACACAAGTTAAGTGTCATAGATCTCACAAAACAACATAGTTAATTCAAGAATTTTGAATACCATATGTAATTAATAAGACAATTAAAGAAAACTGCTCAGTTCCAGCAAATTAGTTCCACCAAATTCAAATTATCAATATGGCCTCAGACACTTACTAATTGTATGACATTGGTAAAGTCACTTCATCCCGTTTTCCTCAGTTTCTTCTTCTGTAAAATGATCTGGAAAAGGAAATGGTAAACTACCCCAGTATCTTTGCCAAGGAGATCCCAAATGGGGTCACCACTGAAACAACTCAAGAATAAAAAGTTCAAGTCTAAAGTTTGCACTGTCATCTTTTCATAGACTGGCTGCATCATTTGAGCTGAATTTTTGAATATGAAGAGATCTTTATGGCACATACTGAAAGGTCAAATGGTAGAATCTGAGTCCTATACCTAAAACAGAAAAGAATGAATGAAAAAACCACAGATCCGGGCCTCTTCCTTCCTTTCTTCTTTCCTTCCTTCCTTCGTTCTTTCTTCCTTCCTTCTTTCCTTCCTTACTTCTTTCTTCCTTCCTTCCTTCCTTTTTTATGGGGAGAGAGCATTTATTATTCATTTAATATGTGTCATGCACTATGCTAGGCACTAGGATACAAATACTTGAGAATATGATGATTTCTACTCTCAGGAAGTTTACATTCTTTTAAAAATAAATTCTAATAGTATTTTATTTTTCCAAATACATGCAAAGATAATTTTTTAACTTTCACCTTTGCATAACTCTGTGTTCCAAATTTTTCTCCTTCTTTTCCCTCCTCCCCCCCTCTCTTAGAAGCAAGTAATTCAAGCATGCAATTCTTCTAAACTCATTTCCATATTCGTCATGTTGTGAAGAAAAACCAGATCAAAAGGGAAAAAACATGAGAAAATAAAAAACAAACAACCACCATCATAACAACAAAGGTGAAAATACTATACTTAGTCCACATTTAGTCTCCATAGTTCTCTCTCTGGATGTGGATGGCTCTTTCTATCACAAGTTTATTGGAATTATTCAGTCTCATTTCTTAAGGCTATATGGTTCACACAAGAAGAGGAAAGGAAGGAGGTGGTCCCCAGGTCCACTCCTCAAAACCAAGCTGTGAATAAAGAAGCCCTTTATGTTCAAAGTGAATCCCACCAAAAACCATCTCTTCTGCAAAGTCAGGAAGGTTTTAAGGATTCTGGTTAAGTACTTTCTGGAAAGAGGCTGATCTTAAAACCCAGGGCAGTTCCAAACACAATGTAGAGAGTCCTCTAGCATTCTGGAAATGTTTCCAGTATTTCCAATGTGGATGATGCCTTCTTATATGGGTGATTACACTACAATAAAGAAAACAAATGTGAGTCTGTAGACAAAAGAAATACAAGAAAGGTAAATAAATTCAGTTATCATGGAAAGCACAAGGAACAAAATAAATGAGCCAGTTCTATAGAGTACTAAAGGAGGAAAAAACTTAGAAAGAGAAAGAAAACTTTAAGATTAAAAAAGAAATAACAAAGCAACCATTAATTTTTCCCCTAAAAGCACAAGAAAATAAAGATAAAAGTTCAACTTAAAGAAATAGAAGAAATGACAGTGGAAGAACAGGTCTGAAACATCACAGACTAAATGTTCCAATAAATTCTGAAAATTTAATCAGTATATTTTATGGAACTAAAATACAGAATAGGAAGGTGCCAAAAAGGGCAGAAGAGAGGTAGACGAGGAAATGAAATGTGTGGTATGTCCTAATCAAATCAATGCTAAACAATGACAGAAACATTACTCCTATATTCTCTGAGGAAGAAGGAGTACAGGAGGAGTAAGATGGTAAAGGGAGGGATTAGAATAGGAGAGGTCTCAACCCAGTGTAAAGGAGGAGGACTCTCAAAAGAGCAGTCCTATGATAGACATATATTCTGTAATGAGATATGGGTGTATTATAATGGGTATGGTTTTGAGGGAGTTGGTGCTCAGAGAGACTATTATATCTGAGAATGTTGGGATTTCACAGATAATAATTTCACAGATAAGAACTACTAGCTCAGGAGAAGGTAAATTAGAGCTTCTGAGAGCAATCAACCGTCATAGTGGAGGGAGAGCTTGGATCAAGGCTGGAGATTGCATGTCAAATGGGAAAGAAAATTATTATGGGGACTGGATGGGGTAGAACTATATCATTCTAAGAGAGGCAAAGAGAAATATCTTTTATGTATAAAGTATCTCTTCATCAATGGATACTTATAAGACTGAGGTTCAACGTTACTAGGTCTATTTCCTAAAGAGACCATATAAAAGGGGATAGGAACTACATGTACCATAATTTTTATAGTAGTTCTTTTTTGTGGTAGCAAAGAATTGGAAATGGAGGGTATGTCTATCAATTGGAAAATGACTGAACAAGTTGTAGCATATGAATGTAATAGAATAATATTATGATAAAAAAAATGACCAAGTGGATTTCAGAAAAACTTAGAAAGATTTACATAAACTGACACAAAGTAAAGTGAGCAGAACTAGGAGAATATCGATCAACTATGATCAACTATGAAGGACTTAACTCTTCTCAACAATACAATGATCCAAAACAATCACATAAGACTCATGATGGAAAATGCTGTACACATCCAGAATAAAATTTGATGGAGTCTAAATGCAGACAGAAAGACACCATTTTCACTTTCTTTATTTTTTATATTTTGTTTATGCTTTCACAACATGAATAGTATGAAAATATGGTTTAGATAATTGCACATAGATAACCTATATCAAATTACTTACTATCTTAAGGAGAGAGAAAGGGAGGGAAGGAGAAGGGATCATATTTGAAAGTAAAAAATTTGTTTTAAATTACCTGTCCATGTAATTGGGAAAAATAAATATTGTTTTTTTTAAAAGAGTGACATTCTAAAGGAAAAGGGGGCAAAATTTATAAGATAATAATATAGAAACTGTTTAGAAAAGAAAATCCAAAATTGATATTTTAGAGTTTCCATGAAGGACCAAGAAAATAAATAGGGAGTAAATAAATATAAGTAATATTAATTAAAAACAAAACTTTAGAACAGAAAGAAAAGGAAGAGAATAAATGAAGGGGATGAGGTAAAGAGATCCTTTCTAGAAAGAGGCATGGAGGATGGGAGGAAAAGGCCATCTATTCAAAGAAATTAAGAAAGATGGGGAAAGGGGATATTATAATTACTTATTTAACTGAGAAAAAACTAGAGAAAAGAAAGAAAAATAACTAGTAAGTTAAAACTCCAAATTAGAAAAAAGAATGGCAAAAAGAGAGGCACTTGAGGATGAGAAGAGTGCCTGTGGGTTTGCCTTAAAGGAGTCTAAGCAAAAATAACATGAGACAAAGTACTGTCTTTGAAAGAGGAAAAGGAACAACAAAGAACATTCCTAATTCAGATAAAAAGCAATATCATAAACAAATGGAGGAAAATATAAACCTAGCTTTTATCATTTTAAAAGTGATTTACTGACTTTTAAAATAAAGTGCGTGGCATATTGTACATGAAAACAAATTCTTATAAATCCATTGCTTACAAGAAATGTATCTTAAGAACAAAGATATACACAGAATAAAGTAAAATTATACCTAAAATAAATTGTAGCTAGCTAGTGCAGATAGAGTGTTAGGCCTGGAATCAGGAAGACTCATATTCATAAGTTCAAATCTGATTCTGTATGTTTAAAAGCTGTGTGATGCTAGATAAGTAACTTTATCCTGTTTGCCTCAGGTCTTCAATTGTAAAATGAACTGGAGAAATAAATGACAAACCACTTTAGGATCTTTGCCAGGAAAACCCCAAATAGGATCATGAAGAGTCATATGTGACTAAAATGATGAAACAACAACAAAGGAGAAGAAAAATAAGAGACTGGAACAAAATTTCTTATTCAGACCAATCTAAAAAAGCAGGACTTGCAGTAATGTTATCAGACAAAGCAAAAATTGAAATTCCAATATAAATAAAGCTAAAAAAAGGAACAATAGATAACAAATCAAAAATATGAAATACCTTCAAAAATACAAATATGTTCAAAAATATAAAAAAGTCAAAATAAAGGATGGCTAAATGAAGATACTAGGTAATCTAATTTCAGAAAAAGAAAAAAATAATTAGGTATAAAATAACTACCAAGAGGGAAAGAACTCTCCTGAAAAATAATTCCTGTCAGACTATAGTTCAGTGATTTATGCAAGAAATGATTCATGATTCAGTTGTATTTTATATTAAAGATGCAAGAAGATTTTGATATTCAGAAAAAATTTAAAAATTTAAAGCATTAAAAGCAAAAACATTCAAACCTACATTATTATTTTAATAGATGTACAAAGAATTTTTGATAAAATATAGCACTCATTCATGTTAAAAAAAAACCTAAAAAATATAAGTATTTTAATACTATGAAAGTTTTGATTTAAAACCCCAAACAAACATTCTATGTAATGAAAATACACTGAAAGTTTCCCCAATAACAGAGGAGTAAAATAAGGATGCCTACTATTGTCAATATTGTTTAATGTAACTTTAGACATGTTAGCAAAAGACATAAGACAAAAGAAAAAACATTAAAGATATAAGGATGTGCAAAGAGTAAATAAAACTCTATTTGCTCTTGACATGATAGCTTCCCTAGAAAGTTCTAGGGAACTAGCAAAGATTCTAATAATTGAGATGATTAGTGTCTTCAGAAAGGCTTCAGGCTACAAAATAAACCCACAGAAATCAAGTTTTTCTATGTAATAATAGCAAAAGTAAAATCCATCCTAAATAACTACAGAATGCATAAAAGATTTGGGGATCAATTTACTAAAGCATAGAAAATATCTGTATAAATAAAATTACAAAGCTCTTTGATTCATGGCTGAGCCAAGACAAGATCATAAAAATGGCATTATTACCAAAGTTAATTTATAGTTTTAAGGCCAAACTATCAAAGGAATACTTTGGTGAGCTAGATAAAATGATAACAAAACTCATTTGAAATAATAAAAGATCTAGAGTAGCAAGGGAAATACCCTCAAAAAAATGAGAAATGAAGGAGGAATAATACTTTCAGACCTCAAACTACATTATAAAGCAGAAGGTTATCAAAAACAGTCGATGTAGAGAAAATAGTGTAATAGACTAGACAAAGGAGAATTAGAAGCAATGGAAATCATTAACCCATATCATAACTACTTAAGAAAGAACCATTTATTTGATAAGGTCTTCTGGAAAAACTGAAAATTAGTCTGGCAGAAATTAGGCTTAGAACACCTATATCATATTCTAAAATAAACTATAAATGAATGAATATTAATTCTATCACAAAACAAATAGAAGAGAAGTAGAGCATGTATCTTTCAAAGATATGTGTATGTATTATTCATCAAATAAGAGAATTGTAAAAGATAAAATAAGTGATTTTACTTGAAGTTGAAAAGCTTTTGCACAAAAGATATCAATACATCTAGGATAAGAAAGAAAATGGTCAAATGGATATATGCATATCTGTTTCTTTATATTAAATATACATATATACACATTTCTATGTACATACACAAATATATATTGACATATGTAAATATATAAATATCTACTTAATTATATGAATATGTATATATAATGTCTGTGGATGTATATATATCATATATATTTATGTATATGTATATATATATATATATATATATTTAAAATCTTTGTGTATATCTCTTTATATATATAGCTATATATATAGGTATGCATTTAATTCTCCAGCTCATTGTACAGATGAGAAACTCAGGCAAACAGGGCGAGATGACTTTTCCAGAGTCACACAGCTAATACGTTTCTGAAGCTAAATTTGAACTCATGGTGACAGGTCTTCCTGACTCCAGGTCTGGTGCTCTATCCACACATATATACCCTGTTTGCCTGAGTTCCTCATCTGTAAAATGAGCTGGAGAATTAAATGGTAAAATACTCTAGTATCTTTGCCAAGAAACAAAGAGTTAGACACAACTGAAAACAACTAAAGAATGAAATGTGTGTATGTTTTTTGAGAGGTATGTGTATATATACAATGTATGTATATGTTAACTAGAGAACTCTGGATTTGGAGTTTAAAACCATGGTTTCTAATCCCAGCTCTGATCCTTACTAACTATGTGACTGGGGGAAAGTCACTTGATCTTTCTGAGCCTCATTTTTCTACATGTAGAAATAGGGAATTGAATTAGATAATCTATAAAGTCTCTCTAGGTTCTAATATCCAACACCTAGTGGGGATGAGAGGTTAGATTCTGCAAAATATGTGGAAGTGATTTTTTCCCTTTGTCTCTTAGAAAATGTTTTCATTGACTCATGTTCTGAAGAAAAAGTTTGACTTTTTGAAAAATTCCCTATTTCAGAAGATGTATAATGTTTGCAATTCATTCTTGTTTAATAAGGTTTACAGAACAAGTTACTGAAGTTCTTTGTGGTCTGAATTCAGACATTGCCAGAAAAAAAAAAGGAAGATAATTTGAATGCAGTTCTGAATTTATACATTTCATACTGAGGAGTCAGAAACAGCACTGGATTTTCAAGAATAGAGATAAATCAATAAACCCCTTCTTCATAATTCTTCTGCCTGAGAAAGCAGATGATGAGTGATACTTGGCTCCAATAAGTTTAATCTTTGCAAGTGAAATAAAGTCTCTGCCATGAAAAAGTGGCTTTTCCTTTCTCGATAATAAAATCCAGAAACTGTAATAGGAGTCAGTCTCAGTATTCCCATAAGTCATACACACTCAGCTGACACAGAGTAAGCATGATTTTCTTAGCAACTCTTTCTTAAAGTATAGGTGAGAAAAACAGAAAGCAGAGGAATGCTCTTATAAACTATGTGACTTTCCTGCCATAGGTCTCAAGCCTGAGTTCAAATTCCAACCCAAGTTATGAGAATCACAATTTCTGAGCATAATTTGTCACTTTCTTCCTCTCCTCCTCCTCTTCCTTCTCCTTCTCCTTCTCCTCTTCCTCTTCTTCCTCTTCCTCCTCTAATCTGATATATAATTTCCAATAGTCAAACAATTTAGTCTTTTTTCTACCTTCTGTCTGGTGCATTCACTGAAGAACCAGCATTTCTAACTCTAGATTGTTATGTCAACACATTCACCTTAATGACAGTCCTGAGGGCTAAGAGAACTTCTCACATTTATAGAAACATGATATTGGAAAACTGAAGTAATTTTGATTCCTCAAAATGTTTTTCTTTTAATTTGGAAAACTAGTTTGGAATTCCAATTCTAAGTACAGTAGAAAGGACACAGGACTTAAAATAAGGAAAACATGGGATGGGTTGGAATCCCATTCAAGACATTTATAAGTCACAACATCTATGTGTTTCAATTTCCTCATCGGTAAAATTTGGAGGTTAGATTTAATGGCCTTTAAATTTCCTTTCGACTCTAAATTTATTATTTTGTAATGTTATGAATTAGCATGTTAATCTGGAACCATGAAATATATTTAAATTTAAATTTTATTTTTAAAGTGACTTTTTATATCATTAATTAATCTACTCTTCTGATACTGAACAAACAGAAAGAGGGATTGGCAATTAAGGTCTCAGAATATTGCCAGCATTTTCCATTATTTCTCATCATTCTTATTCAATGGCTTCAATTCTCTTACTCTCTAAATACAGAAAGATTCTATCATTCTATCTTGGTTTCCTATTCTTATTATATATATGTATATATATCATAATTATTCTATATTAGAATATATTATATTATTTTATATTATCTCTGAAAGATCTCTTCTAGTCTCATGACCTTAAGAATATCTTTTTCTTTCTCTCTCTGTCTCTCTCTCCCTCTTTCTCTCTCTTTTCCTCTCTCTCTCTGTCTCTCTCCCTCTCTTTCTGTCTCTCCCTCTCTCTCTGTCTCTGTCTCTGTCTCTCTTTCACACTGTTTCTCACACACATTCTCTCTCTCTCTCACACACACACATACACACACACACACACACACACACACACACACAGATTATAGTCTTTGCCTCTCTCCTGTACTTCAGTCCCACATCTCTAAACATCTACTGAAGTACCACTTGGATGGCCCAATGTCGCCTAAAATTCAGTATGTCTAAAATCCAAAGCATCATCCTTCTCCTTTAAACCTTTCCCCCCTCTAAGCCTTGCCTTTTTTTTTTCAAACATCTTATTATCTCATTCATACTTCAAACATAAGTCACCCTTTCCCTTTCCATCATTTTCCTTTCACATTATATTAGTCAACAAATCCAGTCAATTTTTTAAACTACAGTTTTTCTTTCATCCTTTTATTCTCACTGCCATTGTCCTAATGCAAACTCTTAGCACTTCACTTTTTAGTAGTTTACTAAAGAAAGAAACACAAGATCATAATTTGTTTTTTAATCTTTGAGCAGATAAAGAGAGTTTAATAAATGTTTTATATAGAGAGAAGCAACTATTTATACCACTAACTGCTGAGCATGTACATTATAAGCCATTTATGCCACTTTCTTCTATTGTAAGAAATTATTACAATTACAGAACTAAGACTTCATCAAGACTAAGATTGATTTTCTTAGCTTAAACTAAGTGCTACAAACAATTCTCAGAAGATTTGCAAGGTATTAACAACTAAATGAAAGAGTGCTTCTAATAAGAGAGGTGCAAATCCAAGCATTGCTGAGATTTTGCTCAGCAAATTAGCAAAGATGACAAAAGTCAATTAATAAGAAGTTATTAAGCTTTTAATGTGTGGTGGGCACTGTTGCATGCTAGAGATACAAATACAAAGAGTAAGATATTCCCTGTTACCTAAATGAAGTCATAGGGTTGTGAGCTATAGTCTTTCCCTAAGATGGGGGTTCTGGGAAGAACCCAGCATTCAGAGAAGAGGCCCACAAGGCTATCAATATTGGAAGATGGCAGGAAGACAGGTGTATACTATTGGTGAACCTATGAAGTGTCAGGGAGATTCTTAAGATCACCTGGCAGAATAAATTACCAGACACTGAGGTCCTTTCTAGAACTAAATTGCCAAACATTCCAACTCTAGTTCAGAGAGCACAAGTCTATTGGAATGGCCACATTGTTCAAATGCCAAATGTACACTTGCCAAAAAATTACTTTATAGAGTACTCACACAGAGCAAAAGTCACAAGGTGGTTAAAAAATCGATACAAGGATACTTTCAAAGTTTCTCTTAAGAACTTGATTGTATGACATGGGAGTTAATAGCATAGGATTGCCCAGTATGGTGTGCTCTCATCAGAAAATGTGTTGTGGCTCTAAGAGCAAAGCAGAATTGAATTAGCTCAGAGGAAACATGTGATGTGCAAAGTTAGAGAATCCATCTCAAATATTCATAGGAACTATGTGTGTCCAACCTGTGGCAGAGCATTCTGAGCTCATATTGGTTTGAACAGCCACAGATGGACACAGTAACTTGACCTTCACATAATGATGTTATTTTGGTTCTTTTCAAAATGAAAGGCAAAAACCAAACAAAATGATCCAACCATTCTAGAATGCAATTTAAAATTAATCCCCACAAAATGAAAAATAACTAAAATGCCCATTCCCTCTGAAAATTTTTTTCCAGTGATGAGATTTACTTTTTTCCCACTGGAAAAGAAAACCTTTGAAACAAATATATATTATAAATTCCTTCTTGATCACTTCCAAAAATGGGTTTCTCACTTGGCATACTAATCTATCAACTCTGTATCAGAAATTAATTGTATTCCTCATCTTCAGGCCTATGGAGTCATAATTAGTCATTGTGTTAATCAGATTTCTTAAGCTTTATTTATTTATATATTTTTAAATATTTATTTATTTATTAAGTTCTTAAGATTATCTTTACAATATTGTTGCTACAGTTTATTCTTTTTCTGCTCAGTTTTACTCTGCATCAATTTATTTAAGTCTTTTCAGCTTTCTCTGAAACTTTCATCATTTCTTAAAACATGTATTCTAGCACCAGCCCTGAAGTCAGGAGGACCTGAGTTTAAATCTAATCTCAGATACTTAACTTTCCCTAGCTGCGTGACCCTGGGCAAGTCACTTAACCTCAATTGCCTCAGCAAAAAGCAAAATAAATAAAATAAAACATGTATTCTAAATATGTTTACATACCGTAATTTTTTCAGCCATTTCCCAATTAATGGACACCCCCTCAGTTTCTAACTTTTTACCATTAAAAAGAACTGTTATTTTTGTGAATATAGAACCTTTCCTTTTTCTTTGGTCTTTTTAGGGCATAGTCTCAGTAGTGGCATCATTGGGTTGAAGAGTATGTACTATTTTAGAACTTTTGGGGAGTAATAGATTGCTTCCCAGAAAAGCTAAATTACTCCATAATTCTACCAATGATGTATCAGTGTACCCATTTTCCTGAAGTCCATTTAACTAACATTAATCATTTTCCCTTTTTTGTCAATTTGTTAACCTGATAGTTGTGACCTTGGATTTATAATTGTTTAAATTTTCATTTATCTAATAATTAGCCGTTTGGAGTTTTTTTCTTAGTTATTGATAATTTGAATTTTTTGGCTTTATAATTGCCTGTTCACATCCTTTGTTTATTTTCAACTGAGGATGTCCAATAACCTTTCATCAAGCCTTTCATTCCACTGTTGGACATCAGATATAAGTCTTAGTCCCAAAAGTTTTCAGTTCTATTATCTTAGAATTGCACTAAGCCTTCTGAGACACTGATTCTATCCCAAAGATGTCAAAGAGAGAAAGAAAATTCCCACATACCACTTATCATAAACTAAAAATAATCATAACAAAAGTTTGTACAGTAGGACTGAACTGGAAAGGATTGAAAACAAAGTAGGTACTTGTCAATTGTGGCTGGAGGTGGGGGTAGCTGACCAAACTATGGCAAATGAATCCAATGTAATGTTACTATATCATAAAAAAGGAAAAATATGAAGAATTAAAAGAATCATGAGTATTTATACTGTATGATATGATACAGAATGAAATAAACAGAAATAGCAAAGCAATGTATTCATAACTATACAATGCAAATAGAAAGAATAACAACAACAAAAACAACTAAACATTATATAATTATAAAGACCAAGTTTGACCCCACAAAAGAGGAAGAAAATGAAGAAGTGGGGAATTGTGGATTTGGAATATGGCACAGATTTTCAGACAAGAATAATGTGTTGTTAGTTTTACTGAAGTACTAGGAACATGATGGATCTGGACTTAAAGCACTGGACTTAAAATCAGGAAGACCGTAAGAAATATGTGATCTTGAGCAAGTCACTTACAGTTGAGGAAACTAAGGGTCAAAGAAGGTACAACTAATCAAAGGTCACACAGGTTCTAAGAGGTAGAGGCAGCATTTGAACTTAGATCCTCCAAATTTCAAATGTATCATACTCTTTGGATGAAGCAATGCTGCCTCCTTCCTCTTTGAGTTTTGGCTTGTTGGAGAGAGAGGTGAGTAGAAATTAATGTAAGGCCAAAAATGTGATAAAAATTAATTTTTTTAATTAAACAAAAATAAAATAACTACTAATTCACTTATTCTCCATTTTAACCATGATTGTCACATGCAGCATTTAATATAGAAGAGATTTTTTTTCATATTAACCAAAACATTTAAATTCCAAATATAAGGCAATAATTTGGGGGGAGGGGAGAAATAGAGAAATTCCAGATGGATCAAATAACTCTGATTAATACAATGACTTTTCATAATTCTAGAGAACCAATAATGAAAAATGGTATCTACCTCCAGAAGGAAAGATTGAATGTGCAGAAAATACACATTTTTGCATATGGTCAATGTAGGATTTTATCTTGACTAGTTTTGTTTTTTTCTTTGTCCTAAGAAAAAGGAAAGGTGAAAGAAACAGTATCCATACTTGATAATTGAGGGAGGAAGGAAAGAAGAAGATGAAGAAGGAGGAGGAGGAGGAGGAGAAATAGAAGAAGAAGAAGAAGAGGAAAAAGAGAAAAAGAAGAGGAAGAAGAAGAAGATGAAGAGGGAAAAGAGAAAGAGGAAGAAGAAGAGGAAGAAAAAGAAGAAAGAAGAGGAAGAAGAAGAGGAGGAGGAGGAAAAATAGGAAGAAGAGGAAGAGAAAAAGAAGAGGAAGAAGAAAAAGAAGAGGAAGAAGAAGCAGAAGAAAAGAAGAAAGAAGAGGAAGAAAAGGAAGAAGAAGAAGAAAAGAGGATGAGGAAAAAGAAGGTGGCCAAGCTATACTGGTCCTAAAACTATATTATAAAGTAGCACTCATCAAAACCAATTATTACTAAGAAACAGAATAGTGGATCAGTAGAGTAGATTAAGTTCACAAGACATAATAGTCAATGACTATATAAACTAGTGTGTTTGATAAACCCAAAGACTGTAACTTCCAGGATAAGAACTCACTGTTTGACAAAAGATGCTGGGAAAATTGGAAAATAATATGGCAGGATTTAGGTATTCAGCAACATTTACCCTAATCAAGATTAAATCAAAATGGATTCATGATTTAAACGGAGAGGATGATAGAAATAGAAATATCTTACCTGTCAGATCTGTGGAGAAGGGGGAAATTTATGGCCAAAGAACTGCAGTACATTATGAAATGCAAAATAGATAATTTTAATTGCATTAAATTTAAAAGTTTTTGCTCAAACAAAGCCAATGCAATCAAGATTAAAAGGGAAGCAGAAAACTGGAGAAAATTTTTACATCCAGTGTTTCCGATAAAGGCCTCATTTCTTTTCTTTTTTTAAAAATAAAGCTTTTTATTTTCAAAACATATGCACAGATAATTTTTTCGACATTGATCCTTGCATAGGCTTGTGTTCCAAACTTCCCCTCCCTTTTCCCCACCTCTTCCCCTAGATGGCAAGTAACCTAATATGTATTATACATGTTAAAATATATGTTAAATCCAATATATGTAAACATATTTGTACAATTATCTTGCTGCATAAGAAAGATCAGATCAAAAAGGAAAGAAAAGGAATAAGAAAACAAAATGTAAATGAACAACAATAAAAACAGTGAGAATGTTATACTGTGGTCCACACTCAGTTCTCACAGTTTTCTCTCTGGGTGTAGATGTCTCTCTTCATCACAAGATCATTGAAACTGGCCTCAATTATCTCATTGTTGGAAAAAGTCACATCCATCAGAAATGATCATCATATAGTCTTGTTGCCATGTATAATGATCTCCTGATTCTGCTCATTTCATTCAGCATCAGTTCATGCAGGTCTCTCCAGGCCTTTCTGAAATCATTCTGCTGGTCGTTTCTTACAGAACAATAATATTTCATGACATTCATATACCATAATTTATTCAGCCATTCTCCAACTGATGGGCATCCATTCAGTTTCCAGTTTCTGGCCACTACAAAAAGGGCTGCCACAAACATTCTTGCACATGTGGGTCCCTTTCCTTCCTTTAAGATCTCTTTGGAATATAAGCCCAACAGAAACACTGCTGGGTCAAAGGGTATTCACAGTTTGACAACTTTTTGAGCATAGTTACAAATTGCTCTCCAGAATGGTTGGATCCATTCACAATTCCACCAACAATGCATCAGTGTCCCAGCCTTCCCACATCCCCTCCAACATTCATCATTATCTTTTCCTGTCATCTTAGTCAATCTGACAGGTGTGTAGTGGTATATCAGAGTTGTCTTAATTTGCATTTCTCTGATCAATAGCAATTTGGAGCACCTCTTCATATGACTAGAAATAGTTTCAATTTCTTCATCTGAAAATTGTCTGTTCATATCTTTTCACCATTTATCAATTGGAGAATGGCTTGAATTCTTATATATTTGAGTCAATTCTCTATATATTTTAAAAATGAGGCTTTTATCAGAACCCTTAAATATAAAAATGTTTTCCCAATTTATTGCTTCCCTTCTAATCTTGTCTGCATTAGTTTTGTTTGTACAAAAACTTTTTAGCTTAATATAATCAAACTTATCTATTTGGTGTTCAGTTAATAGTTCCAGTTCTTCTTTGTCACAAATTCCTTCCTTCTCCACAGATCTGAGAGATAAACTATCCTATGTTCTTCTAATTTGCTTATAATATCACTTTTATGTCTAAATCATGAACCCATTTTGACCTTATTTTGGTATATGTAGCGTTAGGTGTGTGGACCAATATAAAGGCCTCATTTCTAAAACATATAGAGAACTAATTCAAATTTATAAGAATACAAGTCATTCTTCAAATGATAAATGGTCAAAGACTGTGAACAGACAATTTTCAGATAAAGAAATTAAAGTCATTTCTAGTCATATGAAAAAATGCTCTAAATCACTATCGATTAGAAAAATGCAAATTAAGATAAACCTGAGGTACCACTTCACATCTCTCTGATTAGCTAAGATGATAGGAAAAGATAAGGATAAATGAATGTTGGAAGATATGTGGGAAAACTGAAATACTAATGCATTGGTGGTGGAGTTGTGAAATGATCCAACCATTCTGAAGAGCAATTTAGAACTATATTTAAAGAGCTATAAAACAGTATATATCCTTTGATCCAGTAATTTCACTATTGGGTCTGTATCCCAAAAAGATAATTTTTAAAAGGGTAAAGGACTCTTTTGTACAAAAATGTTTGTAGCAGCTCCTTTTGTAGTGGAAAGGAATTGGAAATTGAATGGATGCCTATCACTTGGGAAACGGCTAAATAAGTTATGGCATATGAAATAAATGGAATATTATCCTTCTATAGGAAATGATGAGCAGGCTGATTCTGGAGTCTAGAAAGTCTGTAAAGCTAAAATCTGGAAAGACCTACATGAACTGATTCTGAGTGAAGTGATCAGAACCAGGAGAACATTATACATAGTAACAAGATTATATGATAATCAACTGTGATGAACTTGGCTTTTCTCAACAATGTGTTGATTCAAGACAATTCCAATAGATTTAGGATGGAAAATGTCATCCACATTCAGAGAACTATGGTGACTGAATGTGGATCAAAGAATAGTATTTTCACCTTTTTTGTTTGATTTTTTCCCTTTTGGTCTAATTTTTCTTTCAGCACAAAACAAATATAGAAAAATATTTAAAAGGATTGCAAATGCTTAACCTGTATCCATTTGTTTGCTCTCTTAAGAAGGAAGGAGGTAAGGGATAGAGGGAGAAACATTTACATCACAAAGTCTTATAAAATGAATGTTAAAAATGATCTTTATATGTATTTGGAAAAATAAATTAATGTCAATAAAAATATTAATAAAGAAAAAGGGAATTTTTGGCCTTTTTTAAACCAGTGTGACTTTGTGCCACTGATTGCCCAAATCACTTCATCTCTTTGGGGCTCAATTTCCTTATCTATACAATGAGATAATTGCATTAAGGTGATCTCCAACATCCTTTCCTAATTGAATGTTCTGGGATTCTATAGTGCTGGGGCTGATCTAATAATGACTATTATTTAGGCATTTGCAAAAATCTTTGAGTAGGAGAAGGACTGAGAGACTGATGAGAAAATGGGTAGTATAGTAATTACTTCATAGGTTGCTGTGAGTATCCAATTACATGGACCACATAAAATGCTTTTTGCAAACCTTCATGTGCTATATAAACATTAGCTACTATCATTGTTATCATCATTGCTGTTATGAGCACAATGGAATCAACAAATCTAAAGTCTAGTTTTGACTCTGCTTACCAAATATTATGACCTTGTGCAAATCATTTACTCTCCCTTTTGTCTCATCTATAAAACGAACACTTTGTATTAGATCATCCATATGGTCCTTTCCAGCTCTAGCATTCTATGATTCTGGAGCAAAGGAGGGAGAAACAACCTCCCATCACACTGAGATTTGGGGAGAGAACAATAAGAGAAAATATTTTAATATTACATAGTCTTTCCATTAATTCTCTTTTCCACTCACCTAAGAAATACAAGACTATCCCAGAAGTCTGCCACAGCCCCTGCCAGCTCTGTGACTCTGTAATTTGGATCCCTGTGACCTAGAACTTGAGACATTTTACAAATGAAAAACCTTTGGCTTTTGCACAGAAGGACTATCCTGGCTTGAGCCAGATACACATAACAGAGGGGACTAGAGATGAAGCACAGCCTTATTTCCCGTTGTTTTTAAGATATTCCCTGCTAAATATTCTCTATAGTCATCAAGGAACAGTGTCAGACAGTCACAGACTGCAGATTTTGTGAGGGGAAAGTTGGGGTATTTTAGACCATATGGAATGAGTGTGACAAAATTTGGCAGTGTGCTTTTACAGATGGTCCCACTTATGTCCAGACACCATCTGAAGCCAAAGAGAGAATGATATCACTACCAGTTTCTTTTTTGTTCATGTCTTTTGAAGAACATGGGGAAGTCTTTCCCCGCTCCAAAGGTCCTTTGCACAGCTGCCAAAGTGATTTTCCTCAAGCACAAGCCTGACCATTTGACTCCCTTACTCCATAAACTCCAGCAGCCCCTTTCTTCCCTCTAGAATCAATTGCAAATTCCTTTGTTTGGTTTTGAAAGCCCTTCACAACCTGGCCCTAACTTCCTTCTCCATTTTGATTATACATAGCTCCTTTTCCCACACTCTACAGACTTGTCAAGCTGTCCTTCCTACTGTCCCTCCCACATGGCACTCCGTCTCTTGCAGTCTCCTTCCCCCATGTCTGGAGGTCATTGCCTCTTCACCTCTGTCTAATAGCATCCTTTTCTTCCTTCTATATTCAGTTTAAGTATTTCCACAGGACTCCTTTCCTGATTCCCCCCATCTGTCAGTGCCCTCCCTCCCTAATCTACCTTATGTTTGCTCTGTATATATACACACATGTACATGCTTTCTTTTCCAATAAAATGTGAATTCCTTGAAGAGCAGAGATTTTTTCATTTTTGTCTGCATCCTCAATGCTTAGCACAGTAATTGGCATGTGATAGTATTATTATTAAATAATAAACAGTTGTCAATTTATATGCTATATAGTCACTAGACATAGTCACAAGAAATACAAACACAAATGTTGTTTTTCTTTAGTTCTCAAAGAAGAGCAGGACACCTAGGAGGTGATACCATGTCATGCAAGTGAACTGGATTTAAATGTGGGAGGGTTGTGCAAAGTCACTGGATTCACTTTCTCCTACAGAGGCAACTGGGTCTAGTGGCCAAATATAGATCAGGACTACTGGAGATGGCCAAGGACAGCAAGATGGGTCTGAAGGATGCTGTTTCTAAGAGGAAAACTGAAAATATATATTAGAATTAATTTATTCAAGGTCTTCTGTCTAGGTTGTAGTAAATGTTACTGCACAGGCTAGTCTCAGGATGGGAAGGTGAGCAGCAACCAGGAAAAATGCCCTCCTCAATCTTTTTTTTGTTTTAATGCCAACTCTTTTTTTTTATTAAATAGTATTTTTCCCCAAGTTATATGTCAAGGACATTCCTCTTCAATCTTTAAAACAGTTTCCACCTGCAAGGATAATAATAGCTAATGTTTATATAGTAGATTATCTCATTTGAGTTTTACAACAACCTTGTGAGGTGCTTACTATGTGTTAATTATTAATTATCATGAACTAATTATCATTTCCATTTTACAGAATAGAAATATTGGTGCTACAGAGATCAAGTGACTTGTCTGTGGTCCTTTGTATCAAAGACAGGATTTGAACCCAAAAGTTGTAAAACAGGCCTGACTCAGGTGGTTTCAGTGGTTCAGCTTTAGGATTGGAGTGCAATCATCAATGAGTTAGCAGGAGGAAATATACTTACCCATAGCATGGTATTCAACTGCTTTATTAGCCTAGTTCAGATAAATCTATCCCTCCTTGTCTCCATATATTATCTCCCCATTTCCCACCCAGTTGCACTCATTTTATGCTCCTTTAATTTCTCTATTCCACCTTTCCAGCCCCTCACACATACCCTTTTCCATCTATCTTTTGTTTGTTATCTTCTTTCATTAGGGTACAAGCTCCTCAAGGGTAAGGATTCTCTTTTTTTGTATTTGTATGGCCATAGGTTAGCACAATGCCTGGCACATTGAAAAAGCTTGATAAATTTTCACTGACTATAAATTCTCGGGTTGACCTAAAACTATATTGTGGTCATCAAAACCATTTGGAATTGGCTAAGAAATAGAGTAATACATTAGTGGAATAAGTTAGGTTCACAAAACACAATACTCAGTGACTATAATAATCTAGTTTTTGATAAATTCAAAGACTCCAGCTTCTAGGGTAAGAACTCACTATTTGACAAAAATTGCTAGGAAAACTGGAAAATAGTATGGCAAATATTAGGTATTGACCAATATCTAGCAACCTTTACCAAGATAAGATCAAAGTGGGTTCATGATTTAGACATAAAGGTGAAACTATAAGCAGATTAGGAGAACAAGAAGGGAAGCAGAAAGATTGGGAAAAAAATCTACATCCAGAGTTTCTGATAAGGGCCTCATTTCTAAAATATAGAGAGAACTAACTCAAATTTATAAGGCTATAAGCCATTCCCCAACTGATAAATGGTCAAATGATTATGAACACATAATTTTTGGATGAATAAATTAAAGCCATTTCTAGTTATATGAAAAAATGCTCTAAATCACTATTGATTAGAAAAATGTGAATTAAGACAATTCTGAGGTACAACTTCATACCTCTCTGATTAGCTAAGATGGCATAAAAAGATAAGGCTAAACATTGGAGAAATGAGAGAAAATTGGGACACTAACGTGATGTTAGTGGAGTTATAAAATGATCTAACCATTCAGGAGAGTAATTTGGAACTGTGTCCAAAGGACTATCAAATTGTGCATACCCTTTAATTCAGCAGTGTCTCTATCCCAAAGAGATCAAAAAAAAGGGAAAAGGACCCACATGGGTAAAAATGTTTGCAGCAGCCCTTTTTGTAGTGGCAAGAAACTAGGAATTGAGTGAATGCCCATCAGTTGTGGAATGGTTGAATAAGATTTTGGTACATGAATGGAATGGAATATTATTGTTCTATAAGAAATGATCAGCAGGATGATTTCAGAAAAGTCTGTAAAGACTTACATGACCTGATGCTGAGTAAAGTGAACAGACCAAGAGAACATTGTACACGACAATAAGATTATGTAATGATCAACTGTAATGGACTTGGCTCTTTTCAACAATGAGGTGATTTAAAGCCGTTGCAGTAGACTTGTGATGGAAAGAGCCATCTGCAGCCAGTGAGAATTATGGAGACTGAATGTAGATCAAAGAATAGTATTTTCACCTTTTTTGTTCTTGTTTTTGTTTGCTTAATTTTTTTTCTCTTTCTAGAGTTTTTTTTTCCTTTTAATATGATTTTTCTTGTGCAACATGATGAATGTAGAAATCTATTCAGAAGAATTGCACATGTTTAACCTATATTGGACTGTTTACTCTCTTAGAAGAGGGGAAAGGCAGAGAGGGAGAAAAATTTAGAATACACAGTTTTGCAAAGGTGAATGTTGGCAACTATTCTTGCATGTATTTGGAAAAAAATAAGATATTATTAATCCAAAAATAAATTAACAAATACATAAATAAAAAGAAAAACAAAAAGAAATCCTCCAATCAATAAGAAGTATGGACCAAAGTGACTCCCTTCAAGTCTGAAGAGTAATGATTCTTCATGGATTGGCGTTTTGTTGCCCTAGGTGACAAAGGAGCTACATGAATGAGTCAAGTTCCAGTCTCCTGGATTAATCAAGTCTCCATGATTTGATTTAGGGAAAAAAAATTAGCCCAGTCTTTATGGCAGAAATAATGATCAAAGTAACTTCTATTATACCAGATCTTTCTGACTCCAAGCTCAGCGTTCCAACCACTTCACCACACTGCCTTTCTCTTATTGATATTGTCCCAGTGAGGCATAAAACCTAGCTCCTATTTTTTTATTAAAGCTTTTTATTTGCATAACATATGCATGGGTAATTTTCAACATTGACCCTTGCAAAGCCTTCTGTTACAAAATTTTCCCTCCTTACCCCCACCCCCTCCCCAGATGGCAGGTAGTCTAATACATGTTAATTATGTTAAAATACATGATAAATTGAATATATGAAAACATATTTATAGTTATATTTCCTAGCACTTATTTCTCTCCAAGGCAATACAAGAAGAAAAAATATCTTTCAGAGTCTTTCAATCAAGCAATAAACATTTATTAAACACCTACTGTATGTTAGACACTATGCTAAGCACTGAGGGTACAAAAAGAGCTAAAAGACAATCCCTACCCTCAAAAACTTACCATCTAATGGGGGAGACAATGTGCAAACAAATATATATACAAAATAAGTTATATATAGTATAAATAAGAAATAATTAAGAGAGGGTTAGCAGTACAATTAATACAATTGGAGTTTTTCTATATTCAAGCATTGCCTATGTGAAAAAGGAATGGTTAATGACTTTACTATGTTGATTTGCTTGAGCTCTCTTACTAGTCAATAAGCTATACTGACCTGGGAATCAGAATCAGTCAATCAGAAGGCAGATTAAGGATATCACAAGGTTGATATAGCAGAGATCTTTTGTGATGTCCATAAAGTAAACCCAGAACCTTCTCTGCTATGCAAGCAACTTCAGAACTAATGGACAGAACTCACGAAGGAGAATCTTATTCCAGGGCCTCTGGAGATTTTCATCCTGACCCATTTACTTGTTCAGTGTACCTCAAGAGTACCTTGTAATTTTGTGAAATGGGCCCCTTATCTGGTAATGGAAACTCAGCTTCAACTGCAGCTCCTAATGCATGTCTCCAACTAGATAGAAATAGGTTTGTCTTTCTTAGACTAAACTCTGGGGTTGACATCTAACTACATTTCACCTACATGAATATAGACAACTCAGTGATTGTTCAGACTCATCTATTTTTATTGATATATTACAAACATAAAATCTCAATGTAACTGGTTAAAATGCTTTAATTGAACATTTTAAATGTTTAAGAATTCTTGAAATAGCAGCACCCATCTACATTCTCCCCACCCATATCACTCTATTACATTCTAGCCTGTCTCTTCAATCATTATCCAGAGGAACAAAGCTTGTGGTATGCAACCTGGAAACTACCTCTAGCAGGGCTTTCACAGCTAATAAAGATACAGAAAATAAAAATCTCATTGTGAAAGTCCTTGGCATTGGCAAATAGTTCAACATCAGAAAGCTATATGGTCTTATTGATGGAAATGATACCAAGAGATATACAGTAATACAGTATATTGCCATTGTCCTTGTCATTGTACCCTAAGGACCATGGGACCTTTCCATTTGCGTTGCAGTTGAAGGCTCCTCTAAGTGCTGTCTTCCCCTAACAAAATGTGAGTTCTGTGAGAAAAGGAACTAATTGCTTTACTTTTTGTATTCTCAGTACTTTTCACAGTGCTTTCAATAAGTAATTTTCACTTTCCATTCACTTACTGAAACAAATTAATTTTAACACATAAAATGTCATAAGAATTTTGCAGTTACTCCCTGTTCATTTTTTTTAAAATCAGGATTCCTTAGCCATTCATTTTTCTTCACTTTACCTCATCAATACCATAGTTAGGAAGATATAATTTGTTCTTCTGGTTCTGATTTTTCCACTTTTTTCCATTATTTCATAGAGGTTGCCCTGAGTCCCTTTATATATTTCATTCTTGTCTGTCTTAATTGTGTTTTCATATTCTATTACATTAAGGTACTGCAATTTATTCAACCAATTCCCTATTGTTGACTGATCCAATGAATGTTCTATTCAGTATCTATGAGAAAGTTTTAGATATTCACAGACATCCTTCTAGTCAATCATACATATGTAAAACTGTATAAAAATTCACAGAAAGACAGTTCCTTTTCTTGTAATGATAATAGCTGACATTTATATAGTACTTCAACATTTGCATAGTACATTATCTCATTTGCTCAGAGTTCACAGCAATCCTGTGAGACAGGTATTATAGTTGTTATTATTATCCCCATTACACAGGTGACAAAATTGAGGTTGAGAGAATTTTAAGTGCATGATCAGTTAAAAAGGGATAAGAGATAAGAGTTCCAAGGTTAACTCTAGAGGAAGAAGTGATAGATAGAACTTAGGGACAGCTATCATAAAGCTGGCTTGATTATCCATGCAGCAAGATCACAGCCATCTTATCCTACTCCAAGGCAAACTTGTGTTCATACCTAAGAGGAATAACACCGTGCCCAGCTGAGACAGGCTATTGTCTTCTTGTGGAATAGCAGCAGAGGCAGCATGCATCTGGCCAGCCTTTGAAGGGGTCAGGCTCCCAGCTGCAGGAGTCCATTCCATCATTTTGCTGTGAGAGAGCCCAGCAATCACCATCTAATCTCTTCACACAGGACTGCTTAATAAAATGTGACAGCTGTTCATGCAGGAGTGTGCCCTTCACTCTGAGAGGTTGCTTCTCTGCCTTTTAGATTTCTCTCAGGAGCAGCAGGCAATATGTGTAGCAAAGACTAGATTAGTTGGGGACCTTTTTAGAAGTTCAGAATGAAAAATAAGATGTGCAAGGGGTGATGGCTAGTCATCCTCAGTTTGTGCTTACCCAAATAAATGGTGGCAATCTGTCTACAAGAGAAGAGCTTAGCTAACCTGGAGAAATAACACTTTGTGACATCATCTGATAAGCAGTAATCCATTTTTATATTTCAGTGTCCAATAAAAATCAATATTATTAATTTTAATATAATAGTAATTATATTACTATTTTATTTACTATACTAATAGTAATTTTAATATAATAGTAATTAAATATACTAGTAAATAATAATGTTATGATTATAATAGATAAATAGTATTAATCCGAATAGGATGTGTCCATCCTTTTCTTTATGGGTACCAAAAACATGGTCATCTTGGCCAGTTGTGAATTGGTAGATGCTAACATGGGATCTGTGAAATAATAGGGAAAGTAACACCATCATTTTCACTATAACAGTTAAAATTTTTTACTAGTTCCTTCAATTATGAATTTTTAATCTTTTTATTCTGAGAAAGGGTGTGTAAGATTCATTAGACCACCAAAGGGTCCATAACACCCAAAAGACTAAGAATTATTATGTGAATTTATTCCATAGCTACTTTGGAGAAGCTCTTATTGGCTATAAATTATAAGAAATAGAGTTATAACATAGAAGAGGATGCCTTGTGTAATTATGCTGTAAGTCAGTAACCAAACTGACTTATTTATCAGAGTATTGAACACAGATATTTTCCCCAGATCTCAATCATAAGGCTCATAAAACTGGAAAATTAAAAAAAAAATTATTGTGGGAATTTTACTAAGTGGCATATGGTGACCAATACAAAGATTAGGAACATCTATACCCAAAAATAGACAAGGGTTTAAAAAAGCAAATGCAACATATTTTGATGAAACTTCATGGAAAGATATCATGAAGTTCTAAAATGTTGGAAAGCAGAGGATTCTAGGATGGTTTTAGAACAGGAAGAGAGAATATTGGACTACAATTCATTTTTGCAGATGAGGAAACTGGAGCAAAAGAAGTACTTTGCCCAAGATCACCCACACAACAAGTAGTAAAAACAAAATTAAAACTTAGCTCTTCTGATTTCAAAGCCAGTGTTTTGTTTTGTTTTGTTTTTTCCATTGCAGTCAGTCAGGTAATAAACATTTTGCATTTAATATTCACCAAGAGCTATGCTAAAACATTGGGGATACACAAACAAATAAAAATATGATTCTTGCCTTCAAAGAGCTTATACTATGATGGGGAAGATAATATATAAATAACTATGTAAAAGATATTTGAGCTTAATTTTGTGGGAAGCTAGGAATCACAGGAAAGGAGATATTCCAGGAATGGGAGACGTCCAGCAAAAAGTGAGAGATAGAGAAAATGAGGTGCCATGGGAATAGCAAGATGATAGGTGCTGCTGAATCCTAGTTACCTTTCAAGCAATGAGAGAGAGACAGAGAGACAGAGACAGACAGAATCAGAGACAGAGGCACACAGACAGACAGAGGGACAGAAGGTCAGAGCAGTTAGGAGTTCAATTTCCCTTAACTGGGTTTGCTGCTTAGAGAACACATAGTTTCCCTCTGCCCCAGACATATTGAATTGCAAATGAAGTTTAATTTGGGATGAATTCTCTCTAAGTGCTGTTCTTTTATCCCTCTTTTATTCTCTCTGTGATACACCTAAGAATTTTTGATTATTTGTCTTCATTTGAGCAGCTTAAATTTTCAAGGTTCCATTTCAGTAGTTTTCTGCTGTAGTGTTTTTAAAAATGATTTTCATTTCTATCTTTTTGTTTTTATATCAACTAAATTTCTCCCTGTGAACCTCCCCTCTCCCAGAAAAAAAGCCATTCTATATAATAATTTTTAAAAATTAAGAAAAAGAATGAAAGAAAAAAGCCAAAGTGGTTAATATATTTAAAAAATTAAAAGCTCACATGCAAGCATACCTTGCAGATATTGCAGGTTTAGTTCTGGATCACCACAATAAAATGAATATCACAATAAAATGAGTCACACAAATTTTTAGTTTTCTAGTACATATAAAAGTTGTATTTATACTATACTGTATTCTATTAAAAGGACAATTGTATGTCTAAAAATGTACATATGTTGATTAAAAAACACTTTGTGGCTTAAAAAAATGCTAACCATCATCGTTCAATTAAGCTAGTCATATGGTCTTTGCCTTTACCCTGACCAGCTGCTGACTAATCAAGGTAATAGCTGCTGAAGGTTGGTGCGACTGTGATAATTTCTTAAAATAAGACAGCAATGAAGTTTGACCCTCCCATTCACTTAAACACTTAGAAGCCAATGTAGGGTTATTCAAAGATCACTGGTCACAGATCACTATAATAAATAACAATGAAAAAGTTTGAAATATTGCAAGAATTATTAGAATGTGACACAGAGACACAATGTAAGCACATGCTATCAGGAATTTGGCACTGATAGATTTGCTCCACCCAGAGTTGCCATAAACCTTCAATTTATTTTAAAAAAATTGCAATATCTGCAAAGCACAATAAAAGGAAATATACCTGTATATACAGATACCCATGGTTGCACTGTCATTGCAGATTTGGGAGAGGTGTCTTTTTACTTCCTCTCTTTCAGGGCCATTCTGGGATTTTTGATAATTTTTCAACATTGATTTTTTTTTGAGTTCTTTTCATTTCCATTACCATTGTTGCAGTTGTGATTACTCAGCCTATTTCTCTGCATCAGTTCATGTAGAACTTTCCATGCTTCTCTGTTATTTGTCACATTGGTCATTTCTAAGTTATGGATATTTTATTCATTTTAATTGCATAATTCCAAATTGCTTTCCAAAATTGTTACCCTGCTATAGTTTTAAATTTCTTTGATTCCTTTTCAACTTTCTGAACTAATCTCACAGATGATTTTTTTTCAACATTTAAATAGCACTTTCAAGAAAGTTTTAAAAGATCACTTTTATTTACTCTCAGGTAAGTGAGAGTACATGTGAGAGATTATCCCTTTTTTCCTCTATTTTACAGAAAGTAATCTAAGGCAAATAAAATTCTCAATGTCACAGAGCAAGTCAGGAAAGGAATTGAAATAAGAATTTTTCCCCTCGAGCCGAACTAACATTTTCAATCCTCCCTAATTTGGTGTACTTTCCAAGTGTCATTCACGTGCAGTTGATTCCCTCCAGTAAAGCAGAAAGATTTCAGATAACCTGGGCTTTACCAGTGGTGTCCCTATGGCCCTTCACTGGACACACTAATCATGACTCCTGGGCATAGCCTTCCTACAAGCTATTACCCAAGAAGCTCAGAATTAATCTCTCAATTAAAATGTATCAAACTCCCAGATTAAATCCTCTTCACTGTAATTCTATAGGAAAAAAAGAGTCAATCCACTTAGTCTTTTTGTGAACTTCTCTCATACACATTAGTCTTCACTGTGAAAAAGACAGCTATGGGAGGGGGGGTGTGTAATTTTTTTTTTCTTCCAGATAATAGGGAAACAAAAACAAATCTTTGTGTGACTAGCCTAAGGCCTCATTTAATTTAGACTTCCAGAATGTCAAAAGATGGCCAGAGAGGGTGGAAGGGGTAGGAAATGGGGTTGGAGGGAAGCTTCTTTTGTAATAGGGTCCTATATAATAATACATGGTCCCAGCAGTAATAAAATAGCTTCAATTGTAGAGACATTGGTATCTGATGGGGTCTAGATGTGATGCTGGGAAAATTCCATGTGGTTGCCAGCCAAAGCAATATTAAAGCCAAGAAGTCTTAGTGTAAACTAATGTCTGTATCTCCACTTCCTTCACCCCACCTCACCCTATTAGAGCTGTCTCTCCCCAATTTCAATTTTCCTTAATTATTTCTCTAAGTCTCTCTCTCAATCTCTCTCTCTCCCCCTCTATCTCTTTGTCTCTGTCTCTCTGTGGCTTCCTGACTCTCTTTGTCTTTCTCCCTGTCTTTTTCTGTCTCTGTCTGTCTTTCTGTGGCTTTCTGTCTCCCCCTCCCCACCTCTAATGTCTAATAGACATCCATCCCATGTCAGATAATAGAGAAGAAATTAGACTACTTTCCTTTACTCCTCAACTCTTTGCATTAATGAAGGGAATGGAAATTGAGTTATTTGGACAGTTGAATGCCACCCAACCACCAGCAATAGAAGAAGAAGAAGAAGAAGGGTGTCAGGGGCTCAGTATTTCAAATTTGTCTCACCACCTCATCCCAATGGAAGAAGAAGAAGGGTGTCAGGGGCTCAGTATTTCAAATTTGTCTCACCACCTCATCCCAATGAGGCTGTCTCTTCTTACTTCTTACTTCCTCCAGTGCCCATCTAATCAGGCTGTCTGCAGTCTCTCTAGCTCAGCCCCACAAGTCCAAATCTAAGTGATGTCCAGGGGAGAGAGAGTGCATTCCAAAGAGCAAACAACAGCCTTTAAACTCCAGTCCATACTACCACTATTCTATGTGGCTTGGTCAAGATGAGTACTTCCAGTGCTCTTTCCCAGCATCCTCAATATCAAATTCAAAAGATCCTTACTCCCTGGTGGTGTCTGGGCAAAAAGTCTGCTCAGTTGCCATGGTTACTTCTGCTCTTTCACATCCCCTGCCCATGGTCACTAATTGACAAGCCAGTCACTATATTTACTACCATTTTTCATGCTTAGACTTGCAACCTATGGAGAATTCATTGCTGTCCATTCTATTTGAGTCATAACCAAACATCAAAAGAAGAGCTTTTCCCCTAACCTGCAACCTATTAGATACCAGATAATAGCTGCCATTTAATCAAGTAGCAAAAACAGAAAAGTAGTTTTGATTCTAATTAATGCAAAAGCATGTTTTGAATTCATATTCAGTACTAGGAATGAGAATACAAAAAGTAAACCTAACTGTTCCTTGTCCCTAAGGAGTTAACAGTCTAATGGAAATATATGACATTCTAGTATTCAGCACTCTTCCTCTTTCAAAATTACTTTCTATTACTCTGCAGAGTCACTTTTTTTTTACACATTATATTCTCCCAATAGAATTTAAGCTACTTGAAGAGAGAAACTATTTTGTATTTGTCTTTATAATGTGAATGTCTATCATAGATCTTGAATACAGAAAATGCTATATAAATGTTTATTGATTTCAATTAAGTTGAAATTCACAAATAATTATATTAAGAAGAACATGATAGAAATTTTCAGAAAGGAAGATAACTTTCATTTGGGGAAATTAGGGACATTTTATATGGAGAAAATGATACCTGAGCTTAGTCTTGAAGGAATAGTAGAATTTCTGAAAATAGAGATAAGAAAGGGATTCATTCTAAATGTGGGAGATGGCTTGTGCCAACATATGGCCCTGCCAACTTGGAAAGTAAAACTTAGGGAAGCTCTAGTAATGAAATATGGCTAGAATGTAATGGCCACAAAGAGAAGTAATAAAATAAAGCTGGAAAGGTAGATTAGAATCAGATTTCAATTAACCTCAAATGCCAGACAAACCCAAAAAACACTGGAAGTAAATCTGATAAAATCTGAGCAAATTGAGAAATTCCTGAAAATATTTTAAGGTTGATTGCAAGGTAACTTATTAGTTTTAAGCATTTTTTATCTTTAACCTTTCCTCTATTGTTATTATTGCAATGTCATTCAAACTGTGTTCTCTTCCTGACCCCATTTGGCATTTTCTTAGCAAAATGCCAATTCTTTTTCTAGCTCATTTTAGAAATGAGGAAACTGAGGCAAGCAGAATTAAGTGACTTAATCAGAATCAAACAGCTAGTAAGTATTGGAGATCAAATTTGAACTCAGGTTTTCCTGACTATACATCCACTGTACAACTTAGTTGCCCTATAGATACTATATATCCTTAAATATATATATATTTTTTAAAATATCAGATTCATGATTTCATTGGTGTAAGGAGTTCTAGGTAAGAAAAATTCCCTATTTCTGTGCAGATCTTCACTGACTTTATCTTAGAGAATAGTCCAGGGCACTAAAAACTTAATTTTAAGAATTTATTATATACCAGACACTGCACTAAGTCTAGAAATACAAAGAAAGGCAAAAAGACTTGGAAATACAAAGAAAGGAGCTTACAAGTCACCGAGGCAGGATAGGTAAGAAAGCAGGGGTTTCTTTGTTCCAAAACCAACTCACTAACAACTAGTCAATGCCTTTCATTTTATAACTGTAGTAGCAAATATTTATGCTCAGCTGTTTTAATAACATTTTCACAAAAATATCCAAATGTCTCTTTTCTTAAGACCTTTTTCCCTTTACATGGAAAGATTTCTTTTTAAGCCAATCTAAGGAGTTTTGCCTTCTCATACAATTTTCATTTTAGCCCAAAATAAGCATCTTAGTCCTAAAAGACACTGCATTTCCAACCCAGACTGCTATAAATACTTAGAATATTCTCCCCTCTACATATATTAGGTGATCTAGACCAGTGCTAGCAAACTCAAATAGAAAGGGTAGCCACTAACTCATTCAAAAGGTCTCCGTGGGCCTCACATTGACTTTTAAAATGTAATATCAAGAATTTTTATTGTATTTTTATTTATTTTGCTAAATACTTTCCAATTACATTTTCATCTTGTTCAAGTCACATTGGAGAACACTGTCTTCATTTTAGACAAAGAGTTAATGTGACATCAGTAGAAGACTTCTCTGTCACCCATGAAGCAAGACAATGGAAATAACCTGGAACACTATCATGAGAGTATTTTCTGAATTGCATAATAAAGAATGAGAAATGAGGAGCAGAGACCTAGGAAACTTAATTCTAATTTTGCCACAAGTAAGCAGCTAGCCCACTCCAGAGAAGTTAAGCTTTAATATACCTGTGTCCTGAGAGCTAGATATCAATCAAACATGGTTTTACAATGTACTTTTATATTGACTTATCTATGTACATGTTGTTTCCTCCAAGAGAACATAATGTTGATAGTAAAACCCCTGTCCCAAGATCCAGTAAGGCAGAACCTTCCAATCCACCAAGAAGGAGAGGGTCTCATCCCCATGGGTTTTAGGGCAAGGATTACAATGACAATGCTTTCATTTTGTATTTGAGTGTCTGGTACCTAGCACAATTCCTGGTACAACTCAAATACTTGATAAATGCTTGCTGAGTGATTTGAATTGAACTGGATTTATCTTAGAAGCAATAAGAAGTTACCAATGATTTTTTTTATGTGGCAGTGAGGGCATGATCAAACTTGTGATTTAGGAAAGAATAGTTTTTGACAAATAATTGAATGATAGATTAAGCACAAGATAGCCTAGAATTAAATAGACCTTTTAAAACACTATTAAAATAGTCTCTATGAAAAAATAGAAAACATTCTGAAAAAGGGATGACTGTGAATAGAGAAAAGGGAAAACATGTTGGAGATGTTATGGAGACAATCAAAATGATTTGGCAATTATTTGAGGGATGAGCAAATTATTGAGCCTTGGTGACTAGGTAGGAGAATTGTACTATCATTTTTTAAGGTGCAAACATATGGGAAAATACTTTATCATTCATATACACCATTCTAAAAACTCAAGGAACTCTTTCTTTGTTTTAAAGTAAACAGTCACTAGTGAGGTAATGTAGATTATTCTCAGTAAACTCTAGTTGAGGTATATAGATATTTTCATTTTTGTTGCCTGGGAACTACAAATTTGATTTTCAATGATGGCAGTTCCTAAGGAAACTTCTTGTGTCATCCTGCTTTTTATTGAAAATGCACAGAAATGAATTTTTAAAAGGGCACAAGAGTGGCTAGATGCCAACCCAACTACAGCCACAAGCATGAGAGAATATCCTGGAGTTTTGAAATCACAGAATCTTGGAAGTTAGGGCCAGAAAGTGTCTCAGAGAACACCTGTTCCAATCTCCTGATTTTAGAGATTGAGGGTATAAATGACCTGTCAAAGTTTAGAGATTGAGGGTGTAAGCAATCTGTCAAAGCTCAAGGTTCCCATTCTTCACTATGTCTTGCTTCCTCCACTAGACTTTGGATATTATCTTTAGATATTATATATTTTATGTATACTTATCTTTCTATATATATTGTCTCTCTCCTCCTCCTACCACCATATATTGTAAGTTCCTTGAAGGCTGGATATTTTTATTCCTCTATCTTTAGTGTTTAGCACAATTGCTATTTTTTAATCATATCTGACTCTTAATGAACCCATTTGGGGGTTTCCTTGACAAGGATACTATAGTAGCTTGCTATTTCTTTCTCCAGCTCATTTTACAGATGGTGAAACTGAGGCAAATAGGGTTAAGTGTCTTACCCAGGATCACATAACTAGGAAGTGTCTGAGTCTACTCCAGGTCCTGCTCTCTCTCTAATTTGTTATCCAGCTGTCAAATACCTATTGATTGATTGTTTGATACCTATCTAAATGTTTACCCACATAATTTGAACATGGACACAAATTTATTTTCTTAATTCACAACTTTTTCAGTGATTATACAACTACAATGATTCAAATGAAAGTCAAATAGTAACTACAAAGATCAGTCTTACTCAAAATGCTGAAAATTTTTTTCTGTCCTTTCCAGGGCTGGGGAGGGAAGTGGGAGGTTTAGGGGTGGACCACAGATGCAGAATGCCACATACAATGTCAGATCATCATTCTCTCCTTAAAGCTTGTTTAAAGGAATTCCTTTTTATCATGGAGGATTCATTGCTATTAGAGTGTAAGAGATTATATTTGAAATTTATAAATTCAATATAAAACACCAAAGCATCAACAAAAGCAAACAAAATCACTTTCCCAAAGGTGAAATATTTATGAGTCTTATATGCTTGGATTCTAGATTATGTGGGTTTAGTGGATTGTAAACCTCTGCAGGGAAGGAAGGATATTAGTTACAGCAGTGCTAGCAAAATGGGAAGGTTTGCCACTGTATGAATGACACTCTGTTGTCTTTTATCTGGGATGCTTATCCATAGCACAGTTCTTCAGTAATGGATCTTTAATAACTTTCCTCTCAATGAAATCCATTTAAACCACAGTATCACTTAGCTTCCTGACCTCACCTCCCATGTGAGCAGGTGCCCATTCTAATCTCATTTCAGGCCCCTTTGAAGTGGTATTAAGCCTGAGGCAAGGTATTTCATAAACTAAATCTCACCAGATCTTCCCAAATCTCTGTTCGATTGCCTGTAAAATTCTAAATGATGGAATGAAGCTGGCCCAATTTCCCACCATTCCCAGATATGCTATGGGTGGAGCAAAGAAACCATTACCTTTGTTTCTGCTTCAGAAAGGCTGTTGTGGAAACTATAACTGATATTAAAATAATTAAGAAGGAGGACATCCATGATCTACTAAGGACAGACTGTTCTGCCTAATCTCAAGACTCCAAAATGGTTTGGGTTTTTTTTTTTTAATAACTAGAACATCTTGGCATGGTAGACTTCATGAGGCATCCCTCTCACCTTCACTCTGTCTGAATGGATGGACAGGAAGGAGAAAGAGAAGGAAGGAGGGAAGGAAGGAAAAAAGAAAAAGAAGTAAGGAAGGAAGGAAGGAAAGAAGGAAGGAAGGAAGGAAAGAAGGAAGGAAGCAAGGAAGGAAAAAAGGAAGGAAGGAAGGAAGGAAGCAAGGAAGGAAAAAAGGAAGGAAGGAAGGAAGCAAGGAAGGAAGGAAGGAAGGAAGGAAGGAAGGAAGGAAGGAAGGAAG